>DWHP01003443.1:0-13388 GCA_018247895.1 Parnassius honrathi
GTTATTAAAAATTCATGATTGGTAAGTTTTTAATATGAAATACTTTACAAACATATATTTAAATTAGGTTAGGTTCCTCGGTTTAAACTAAATTCGTGTCCTAGAGGAAAATAGCTACTTACGATTTGACAGCGCTTACCGCTTACGCTCGCCATTTTGCTTACAAGCGCTTGCTAGCGCTTTTTTCTGCCAAACGCACCCAATAACTTGATGTAAACAAATAATTGTTATTAAAAAAATATGCATACCCGCCCAAGAGAAAAAAAAGACAAAGATTAGATGCTTTTATTGCAAGGTAGTTCTATGTTATTGGTAAACTGTAAATTATTGACGTCGGCGTGTTTTCTTTGGAACACCTTCGCTATTTTTTCGATTGCGATGTTTCTTGTGAACGTGACGTTTTATTTGAATCGGTAATTATACACGGATATTTAACGGTTAGTTGTTCGAATTCAGTCATAGTTTCAATTTTTCGTCTTGATTTGTCAGGAAGGATGATTACAATTTTGCCATTGAATGACCAACAGTGTTTAATGCCGAAGTATTTGCGCGCTGCAGTAAATACCCATGTCTAGTTTTAGTTAAGAACTCTGAAATGGTGATGCCAGAGCTTTTTAGATTGATTTTGTTATTCCAAACGAGTTGTCAATACTCAGTTTCAAAAAACTGAACTAAGAGAGGCAGATCCAAGTCTATGACAGACATTTAAACTGTCCCTGTTCAAGTAACTTTAACTGATTGAATATTATAGAGTAAAGGACATTATGAAGATTTTCATTAGGCTTTTCGGCTGTTCCGTGGAATAGCAACAATTTGTGTCACATAGCGGTTTTGTGTCTCTCTAAGCTGAGGCAAAGCAATTGAATTTGGGTTTTCAGCCTAGATAATGTTTGCCAAACAAAACATTTAATTTCAGAGAACTCACGCGAAAGAGACGAAAGATCAGGATGTGAAGAATTAGTCTCCGTGCTGGCTTTCATCAGTTTCTCTTCATAATCAAGCATCCAGGACCCGCACATATTCTCAAATTCTTTCAAGTAGTTAGTTAGCGGAACATGCAATATTAGCGCGTGAAGAAAGTTTTCCTTAATTCAGGTTTTTGGAGAAGAGAAGTAGTCACCTATGAGTGAAGTGAGTTTAGCTAGTACTTTTCGCATTTAAACTGTGGAAACTACAGTGTAAAAAAATAAGATATAAACCTATGTTTTTTTCTCTCGCAGAATACCAGCGTGAAATAGTAGCTTAAGGACCGATTCTCATTTACTGTTCACAGTTAGTAGTCGGTCCGATCTCGGTCCGATCTCGGTCTGATTTATTATACATGTAATGGGATTTGAGCAAAACTTGACTGTTACGGATAGTATGAATGCACACACATATTTTTTACTTGATAGTATTTTATCATACCGAGATCGGACCGAGAACGAACTGTGAACGACATTATAATGAGGATCAGCCGTAATACTGCTTTGTTACGATTGGTCAGTGTAGAGGCCCGTAGACACTTCTTACTAATACGTAGCCATTCCATTTGAAATCCCAGATTACTCTAATTCTCTTTCATCGCACGCGTATATCTGCACTCAATCTCTACGTACACCATTCCTCGTTCCGTTCACTCATTCCTTCCTTTCACACATTGTCGTTCAAACATACTTGTTACTCATTCACAACCCTATATACATTTTCGTAAATTTTATTAAGTGTTCAGTTCGTCACCCTCGGGAGGCATATTGGTTGATTGCTATATTGTTATGTTATTGTTTCGGGGCATATCCTATAACCGCCAGTTGAGACACCCACGAGGGACAAAATGAGGTGATCGATTCTCTTACGCCACCACCGTACCGCATGACGTTACTAGATTTAAGAAAACAATAGAGTATTGCTTTTATTAAGGTAATGTGAGACTGTTACGTGAGATAAAAGACATCAAAACAATATGATCTTCATTTACTTTGTTCACAAGATCCACTAAGCTATAATTTAAGAATCTGATTGATGTCATTACATACATCATTTCATATTACTATAATATACAGAACAAGCAAAGTTAAAATGTAACGTTAAAAATATTTCCGAAAAAAAAATTCTTTCCTTGCTCAGTATTCACTCTTTTACTGTGTTATAAATCACGTACGAGCAATATCTATTTATTTTATGTCCGTTAGCGTTAAATTGAGCCGTTGTGGGTTTTATGGTTTTTGCAACTTCGTTTATTTAAACAGAAATTTTGAGAAGAAAACAACTATAAAAATATTTTTATAAAAAGTAAAAGAACTAAAAGGTATAAAATAATATTACTGATATCGGTACTAAAATATATTGCATAGAAGAATTACGATCCCAACTTCAAAATCGTTTTTTTTTTACAATTCTAAGCCAGCGCTTAATTCCAATCCTACCTGATGATAAGTGGTGACATAGCCTACGCACTGCCTTAACGAAAGCCAGGCAGCTGGTTCCGCGCCTTTGCTGTGTATGCATGACAAACGATGTAGCAAACCGTTTGGTTTGAATTAACGGTAAGTCAACAACGAAAGAGTAGAGAATTAAGTTTTTAATTCCTGCACAAACTATCCGAAATATATCCTGTAAACAACCGTCAAGCGGCTACTTTGCCTGTGTTCGAGGTTGGTAAGATTGGTTTTAAACAGACTCTGGTCACTAATAAGCTTTTAGCACGCCTTTCCATTAACTCCAAAGATGTTTGGTGGCATTTTGCCGCATCAGTCCATATAATATAGCAGCAATACTCCATGCCCTACCGGATTTGCGCTTTACATAGAGTAAACAGCTATCTCGATGTGAAATACCGCCGCAACTTCGCAAAGACTACTAGCTTCCTTACAGTTGCTTTGGCCTTGAGCTCAATGACCTGCCCGAAGTTCAAGTTTGAGGTAATGCAACCCCCAACAACTGAAGGAAGTCAGTGTATTCCAGTAGTGAGGAATTTTCAGGAGTGGCATTGAACTTCACAAGATTGGCATCGCCCATTCCGGGACCGCCTTAAGTGTGAGATTCACGCGCTCAATCATAGTTTCTCTTTCGAACTGGAATTGATCCCGATCAAATCCCCAATCCCCGCAAAAGAGAAGTGACTCTGAAATGAAAAACCAAGTGCTCGGTTAGTTTGTATCTCCATACAACTGTGTCATGTTGTCTGCATACCCATATCACCAGATCATTAATATGCAATAAGAAGAAAGTTGAGGAGAGAATAGACTGCTGAGGAACAACGGCGTTATTTGCTATAGATGTAGATGAGCAGCCATCGACGACGACTCGAAGGGACCGTTTACTCAGAAAGTCTTTTATCTAGTCAATCAGTCCATAGGAAAGCCGTACGCTGTAAGCTTAGTCAAAAAGCTAGCATGCTGAGTTCTGTCAAAGGCCTTCAAGATATCAAGGGAAACAGCAAACGGCTTCCCCGCAGTTCTCAAATATCTCGCCCCGTATGTGCGTAGTATATGCTAGAAGGTCCCCAGTTGAATGATTTCGTAATGGCGGTTACTGAGGAGATTATTCTGTTCTGTGTATGCCATGAATCGGCTGTTCACTATACTCTCCACAATATTTTTTTTATAGAATATTGGTAACAAACGAGCACACAAGTCTACCTGATAGTAAGCGGATATTCTGGCTCAAAGAGATGTACATTTATCTTCAATTGAGAATTAAAATGCAGATGATTTGCAAATCTTGCAGATTATGGAGGTAGTTGAGATTGGCCGATAATTGGCTGGGTCGGCACTGCTGCCTGTTTATGGAACAGGCTGCACGTTGGCCAACTTCCAGGATGTTGGCACTATTGCAGACCTAAATGAGAGGCGGAACAAGCGTGTTAGCACAACAGAGAGACAACACAGGTCCACTAGCCAATTGTGAAATTATTTTATTCTTTGCAGTTCTTTGAAGTCGGTTTTTACTTTATATTAAACATATTTTTTCCTTTTTAATTGGATTAAGTAACATCCCAATTTCAAGGTTCATTAAACTTCAGCCCATATTTTGCCACCCTTTGTAGCATAAGCAATTAATTAAAAAATAAACATCAAAATTGTGAACAAATGACGAAAATGTAGCGTAGCAAACATAAAAAAAGAAAAACATATAGTTAGATTAATATGAATCCTCCTTATTTAATTTAATAATTTAATTTTTTTTTAATTTACGTCTTGATAGATTTTACGACAGAATTTGTCGCGCTCGCTTGTATGATCCAGCAATGAAGTATCCACGTCTCAGATCAATTTGATGACAACTCCCACATCTAGTGACCGTGTAGTGGCGGTGCAAGAATATCCACTGCCCCATATTATCCTGCGGGTGTCGTAAGAGGCGTCAGAGGAAAACAAATGAAGAGATGGACAGCAGCGTCTTTCTGATAACGACTAAAAATAACAATTTTTTATTTTTATTTTTAGTCGGTTGCCGACGCGCTCGCCAAGCCGTATCATTAAACTGCGACGTTAACGATAAAACTTTGTTGAATGGTTCCTAAGATTGCAGGCAGTGAATTCCAAAGATGATTAATTACGGTTGTTAAGCTAAGACAATGTTATGAGAACAATTGTTATACTTGCAGAAATACTTAAGGTTTACAAGCGGGTGAGTTAAGACAGGAGGGGTGAAGTGAACTTCGGGAAGAATGTTAATCGTTCCATCAAAACGATATGATTTTAATATGAACAGTTCATGGAAATTAATGACTTGGATAAAAAAAGTAAAGTAAAGATACAGCCTATATACGTCCCAATGCTGGGCACAGGCCTCCCCTCATTTCTGAGAGGGTTTTAGGGCATGGAAGTGTCCGCCGCGCAGCCCCAATGCGTGTTGGCGACTTCACATGTCATCGAAATATTTTTTTTATTCCTCAGACATGCAGGTTTTTCTTCACCGCCGAGCACGTGGTAATCAGCACTTAAAATTGCAATTAACAATTTCGTTGGTGCCGGCGGGGATCGAGCCCGGGTTTTACTCGCGTTCTGTTATATTTACAGCAAGCATTAACCATCTGAGCTACCACGGCTCCTGACTTGGATAGTTGTCATAAGTTAATAGGATAAATGAAGCGCGAAGGCTGCAACATTCGTCGTACTTGTGAACAGGTGCTGCTTGTGGGAGCTTGTCTACGGGTTCGCTATACACTGGTATTTTCTGTTTTTTGCCCCTGTGCGTGGACTTTGGAATATCTCAATTTCGTCTTAATATTTAAATCAGTAATTTTATTCCACATTTTGCAAATCTTAGGTGTGCATTTTTTCTGCATATGGACCAACTATTTAATAAAAATATAATCATCAAAATCGGGTTCACAATTGACGATGACATCGCGTAAAATACGTGCAGAAAATAATTTGTGAAATACCTACTATTTGAAGTCGGAAAAGTATTTAGTACATTTTTGTTTTTACAGAATAAGGGTGACAAACGTGCACATAGTCTACCTGATGGTAAGTGGATGCTGGGGCCCATATACATCTGCATTTATCCTCGATTAAGGATCAAAACGCAGATGCGTTGTCATCTCTGAGGACTGAGATGGAATCCAGTAAAAAAGGGTCTCCGAATATCTACACTCACCAAACGAAACACAGCAGTAATAGGCTGCTATTTTACGATGGTATTCTGTAAGAGCGTCTTCCCTCTCCGGTTCATGCTACAACCATAATTTAGCTGCAACATGACTCAACCTCCTTAAAAGTATAAGTTAATATAAGCTACTCCAAAGATTTTGCAGAGTTTTTACTGGCAAAATTTAAAAAGACAAAGGCCTATGCGTTGGGGTAAAATAAATGCCATCAAAAACATAACTTATAAAAAAAACACCAAGTCACGCAACTCAGTTCTTCCAACGTAAAAAGTTGTGAGATCCATGTAATACCAAGTCGGTTAATTTATTCAGCCCCTATTTAAGGCTCCTTCTGTTTTAAGTTATTACGTAATTAGCTAACCTAACAACATTTTATAATGACCATATCAATGTTAAAAATCGTTTATGTTTTAAATATATATATAGGTAGATTGACTTGGCTATCGTATGTAAACACAATGTATCTCACAAGTAATACATATTATATTAAATTAGATTGCTTAGTGCGATTGCTTTATTATATATATACCTATGGTTAAGCTTGTAATAATAACTGGGATACAAAGGCTTTCGAAATTTGTTAATTATAAATTTATATTTAAGATGTTGGCGAAAATGAGGGGCATCATTTTTGATTCTAGCAGGCCGCACGCTCCGCCCAACGCTCTTCTCTGATGCTTTACCCTTAGGCTTAGGTTTCTTTTAAGATATAACAAAATTTCACAGAATAAAAGTTACCGCGGTGACTGTCAGAAAATATTTTTCCGAATATATTTTACTAAAATATTTTTTTAACCTTTTGTTAAATCAGGCGGAAAATCTCAAGGTTCTTACCAATACACACGATTTGTCGTCATACCTACGTGAAGACGATTCATTTTACACAATACATAAGCAGAGAACTGGTTTAACGTCACCGTGGCTTAGTGGATTCTAACACCCGCCTGCTATAGTAGCCACGAGTTCGAATCACAACTGGAGCGTTTACAAAATCAAAATCAAATTTGCATTTTGATTCTTTTAGTGAAACCACAATTACTATATTTATAAAAGATATTTGTTTTTTTAATATTCGGTACATACCTCCAACTTCAATTATACAAGTAATTAATTATGACACACTTTTAATTTTTAATATTTTACATCTTAACAGGTACCCATTCATGATAACAAAACCTCCAATAATCTCTGTAGTCCCGTCACACAAGTGTTTTCGCTTGTTGACGCTCGAATGCCCGCTGGACAGCGCTCGCTCAAAATACTTCCTATTATTCAGAATAATTTTAATTTGCCTAAATTCAGTGAAAATAATTATAATAAAGAAGAATCATATTTATTGGATCCATAATATTAGTTTTTTGTTTTGTGATATTTGCTAGTAATTCTTAATTGAGCATAGATGTGTGTGCCTATTGTATCTTGGGTAAAAAGGAAAAGACAGAAAGAAAGAAGGTAGGAAAAAAATGATTATTTTCAAATGAACTTGCTCCCAACACCTTAAAAACAAGTCCCCGGTCGAGGATGGAACTACAGCGGAGCTTCTAATAGCGGGTGGAAAAGTAATACTTGAAGTCTTTCAGAAGCTCTTTAATTCCGTCCTCTATCGTAGCGCCACTAGGAGGCGTGGAGCAGAAGTGCAGTGATATTATTCTTCAAGGAAGGCGGCAACGCTTTCTTGAAAAATTATAAACCTACTTCCCTTTTGAGCCGCGTATATGTGCTGTTTTCGAGAGTCATTACGAATCGTCTCGTACACAGACTCGACGATTCCCAGCCTCCCAATCAAGCCGGTTTCCCAAAAGGCTTTAGCACCATAAACCACACACATACCCTTCGAAAAATCATACAGAATACTGTGGAGTACAATCTGCCACTATGTGCTGTTTTTGACGATTATGGTCGGGCCTTTGATCCCGTCGAAATTCGTGCGGTGGTGCAGTTCCCTTAAGGGGTGCCAAGTTAACCGTCCGTACATCGATGTGTTGCAATGAGTGTGAAAAATTACTACGACCGCTATCCGAGTACAGTCAGATTACGAAACGTATCCAACTGCAGAGAGGTGTAAGACAGGTTTTCATTACATTCCCCAAACTCTTTACCGCTATATTAAAAGATGTGTTCAACCTACAGGACTGGAAAAGATTCGGTATTAATATCAATAGCGAGTACATCACTCACTTTTCCGACGATATAGTCCTTATGATGTAATCGTTTTAGAAACTAAACACTGTGTTTAATTACCTTAATAGTGGACCACAACGGTTATTGATTTTTTTATAGTATTAGGGTGACGTACGAGCACGCAGTTCGTCTGATCGTAAGTGGATACCGTGGCCCATAGACATCTACATATATTCCAGATTAAGAATCAAAATGAAGATGTGTTGTCACCCATGAAGACTTTGATGGATGCTTCGTTTGCGGTAAAATAGGTATCCGGGTCTCTTCACTCACCATATGAAACACAGCAACATTAAACTCCTATTTGACTCTAGTTTTATGTGAGAACGTGATCCTACCCCGGTCGAGCTGACCCATTTTTGCTAAAACCATAATATAGCTGCAGCGTAGCTGTACCACGTTCAAAATTGTTAATGAGTATACAAGTCACACAGCGAGCTACGGAGAAAGCTATGTTTGGGGTTTCTCTGCATGATTGACTTAAAATCACGGATATCCACAGTAGAACAAGAGTTATCCACGTAGCCCAAGGGATTAGTTAGCTGAAGCGACAATGGGCCGGCTATATAGCTCGAAGAACCGAAAACCGATGGGGAGTAAAGGTTTTCGTTCTCTCTTTTTTAATATTAGTAAGTAGTAAATTTTAGATTTGTTTTCTTAATTGTTGCATATCCGACATGGGAGCCTAAACTACATGTTTTTGAACTGAGATCATATTGTACACAGTTATGCAATAAATGTATCCTTATCTTTGTCTCGTGTGTCAACCTCTTACCGGCAGGGGAAGTGTATGGTGTCTACCCCACTATATGAAGTGACGACCTGTTAAGGCATGTCGGAAGTCGATGGTTGCAGGTGGCTCAGGGCCGTGCTTTGTAGCATTTCTTGGGGGAGGCCTATGTTCAGCAGTGAACTTGTGAAGAGCTGTAATAAACTCTCAGAAAAGAATAGAATAATTTTGTGAATGAGATAATTTCTAGTTATTTAAACTTGGTATAGTCACGCTGCAGCTATATTTTGATTGTAGTACGAATGACTCGGCTGTGTTTTGTATAGAATCCTAGACCTATATAATTGGTAACGAGGCGGTAATTAAGGAGAGATATTTATATCCCACAATATTTACGTTCTACATATTTTATAAAGTCGTTACTTGAAATAGTAAGAGGCCGCCTTATATTCCGCTATATTTATTAAACGGAAAAACGACAAGAATTGCTTGCTAAGCAATGTTAAGCTTCAATTTAAGGATATATTTAAGGTGTAATGAGTTCCGATGCAGAAGCCGATTTTTTTTTATTTAAGAACAGTACATGTCTAACAATACATGGTACTTTAACGGGTAATTACGAATAACACTGATAGTTTCCAATAGAGGGCCGTTTAATTGTGAAACACTGATCCATGATCTTTGATTTATTTCTTTTTATAGAATGAAGGTGACAAACAAACACAATTCACCAGATCATAAGTGGATGCTGCGGTCGATTGACTTCTTTACTTACCCTTGCTTAAAAATCAAAATACAGATACTAATATATTATGGCCTTTGAGAAATAAGATTGAATACCTCGTTTCCATTAAAAAGAGTCTGCGGTTCCATTCATAAACCCACCATATGAAACCCTGCAACATTAAGTTGCTATCATAAGATGGTATTCCGCGAGAGCGTGGTCCTTTCCTGGTACGAGTTGACCCACTCATGCCACAACCTTAATACAGGTATAGCATGGCTCTACTAAGTAAAATATCTTGTACCGTCTGATTTAATACAATACGGATAAATTTCTTTTGATTTAAATACAACACGGAAAAAACGCATACACTGATATTTTTCGAGCGCCGAATAAGTGAAATATTTAAAGCTGAGTAGCATGGGATCTAATGGGATATAATGAAGTGGATTTAATCATCTAGAAAGGCGAGACGAGGGCCGTGAGGAATGTGGCATCGTAACAACTTTGCGCTACTTAGGTACATATTATTGATCTAACGTGCTAGATTAAACAATCCTGAAATTCTGGAATGTACCACCCTCTTACTTATTTTTGATGCCAAATAGCAGTACTTGCGGCTGTCGTGTTTCGCTTTCCGGGGTGTAGAGAACGAGTACAGTCTGTGAAGCATTCCATCTTAGTCTACTGCAATAGTGCACTGCAATCATCTTGCCTCTCTGTCTGCCAAGCGTAATGCAAATGCTCCCTGTAACGGAAGATGATGAAGAAAAGGTTTAAAAAATTGAGAACAAAAGCTAATCGTTTTGTTTAATGTTTTCACTGTAGTTCCCTTCACGTCACTCTTGCTACCATAAATAAACCTTTCTGTTGTATGTTGCTCTAGAATTATGAAAAAATGTTATTTTATTTATTAAAAAAAAATAACAGCCCATAAAATAACAATTTAACCAAAAATTAGATACAATACTTCATAGTAGCCTAATAATTACGGTTACGTACAGAGAATTCAAAGGTCATGGGTTCGAATCCACCGTTCGACTGATGTCATTCATTACTCCTATCACAAGCATTCTAAGCGTAACTCCAATGGTTAATAGGTATATTATGGATGATAATAGGATTGCTAGTATATTTAATTACAAAAATCTATAACTATTGAACATAATAATGACTTTAAACAAAATACTTTTACAGTTAAAAAACATCGTTAACTCTTTCTGAATAACTGATTACAATTTATTATACCAGGTTTATGTAAATAGTAGATAATTACCGTGTAGTGGCAATTCAAAAGAATCCACCCTCGCTTGTCATCCCTTATCGTCAGAAACATGTGAGCAAGCTACTATAAACCCTCTATTTTTAAAGCTTGACCCTGGGATTTGTTAATTGGATTGAAAATACTGCTTGTTATGGTAACTGTAATCATTTAAAGTGTTTTAGCTTTGGTATAATAGGAATGCGGGGTATGAGATTACTCCTTCTTTTGAAAATTAAGAAGAAAGTAAATATTATAGTGCATGCAGCGCGTGCTATGAAAATAAATTTTATGGGATTTTTTTTTAATTTAAAGCTCGCCGTGTATTAATATGTACTCTATTCCTTTGTGGTTAACCAAAACAAGCCGTGGTAGCTCATGGACTTAACGGCCGCCGTAAATTTCGCCGTACCTAAGTAAACAAAAAAATCCGTATTCTATCCTCCGCCTAATCCGAGTAATTTTTAGTACTAATTTATCGTATATCTTACATGAATATGTTAATTTATATCCATGTAGGATTTAAATATCTATCACTTATACTCGTCGACTCAACTCTTAATATTCGTCCAAACCGCTAATATTGTAAACAATACAAAGTTGATTATTTCAGTACAACTGAATACTACTAACAACGTCACATTTTACATAGAGGGTAAGAAAAAAACTGTAAGATTATGAATACAAACTGTCCCGAAAATTGTCTGTTGAGTCGTTGGTCAGGTAAATGAATTCCTTAAGCTCCTTTATCTTTTTGGGGGTCTTACCGTGATTTGTCTTGGTTAGAATGATGTATTTATTTTTAATCTCATCGGGTGCTATATAATATATTAAAATATTTTTAATTGTTCAGTTATTCTAATATTATTACAAATTTGCACATTACGATATGGACATTAGCCTTATATACCGTGAAACTACAATGTTAGTCAGTTAAGGAAAAGCTACACCGATTCTGAGGTGATAAATGAAATATCATTGTAAGAAATAATTACATTTTTATTCCATATCAAATTTATGTAAATAATTCACTGCTTGGCCTTCTATCTATAGGTATTTAAAAAAAAAGCCAACTATCATTGTGGTCAATATTACTTTATTATTTTTTATAGGTTAGGGTGACAAACGAGCACACAGTCCACCTGATGGTAAGTGCTTCCTGTGGCGCATAGACATCTACATCTATCCTTGATTACGAATCAAAATGCAGATGCGTTATCACCCGTGAGGACTGAGATAGAATGCCTCGTTTCTAGTAAAAAGGGTCTCTGGTTCTCTACGCTCACCATACGAAACACAGCTGCATTACGCTACTATTTTACCCTGGTATTCTGAGCGTGGTCCTGCCCCGGTCGAGCCGACCCATTCTTACACTAATACTACTAATATAACTGCAGCTCTACCACGTATAATAGTAATATCAAGTTATGTAAACTTTATTTGCTATATTTACAACGATAGGCAGCTTCGTATATACTTATAAGGCCAATATATCTGGTATTGCTTCGGCTTACAACTGGTGAAATTAGAGTTTGCCATTATTGTAACGTATACGCGATACAGCAGACTGCCGAAATTTTTCAAATAATTACAGTCTTTACTCTGATGCTACGGCGTAAATCGTAGGTTACCGATCAAGGAAGAAGAGACGAAAACTGTAGGTTCATGGCCGAGAGGAGTCCGATATAATTTCCTCATTCTCGCTACAAAAGATAATTATCACAGTGCACAATACCGAATATCTTACTCACACCAGGAGTTAAAACTGCTTTTTCGAATATTCATTCCGTAATGCCAGCACGTATTTGGATTCAAAATGAACTTAATTCTAAAATTAGTAAATTATAATATCACACTTCACTTCGCTACAGCCATAGATCCTCCATAGATTACCATGAATTTCGGTCCTGAGTCACGTGTGGAATCTCGCTACACACTATTACTTTATTTTCACCGCCAAATAACAGTGATTGCATTGCTGCGTTCCGGTCTAGAATGTGTAGAGAGCTAGCACAATTACAGGCTGAGAGACATTTCCTCTTAGGCGTTGGCAACGCTAGAACGACTGCGGGAAGCGGAGACGACCTGCGGAGGCGGGAGGCGTGAAGACGCTGCGCCTTGCCGCTGTAGTATACCACGTTGAGCCGGCTGCATTGCATGTGGTTTCTTCTTGCTGTTTTTGCGCGCGTTAAAAAATGAGATTTTCCAAATTGGTGCTTTCATGTCTTAAAGGGAAGTAGCTTTTTGCACATGATATAACGCAAATTAAAATAGGAGTTCATGATTTGGTGAATATCGTAGACTGTATAATTAAACACGCAAACCCACTAAACTTTTGAGAAATATAATATTATGCATATAATTTTCATAATTTCTAGACTATATTTCAGACAGAGAGTGTCTCAGTCTGCAATATGATCTCGCTAATAAACGTCTCCGTATTTATATTTTGCATCGCGGAAATATCAACATGTTTTGATTAATTCGCAAGACGCGCCAACACGTACTATGTACTTCGCTGGTCGCGGTCGCTTGGCGCGCACGCCGGACGCGCTAACGTGGTATCGCCCGTGCGTCTCGTATTGTTATTTTCCCGCTCATCGCAAACACAAGACGCGTCGCGCTAGAGTGGCACACGACTTAGTCCTCAAAGGTGACAATGCGTCTGTAGCCTTCTTTGTTTGAAGTTCGCTGCAGGTGGCCATGGACTGCAGTAGCTACATACTATCAGGTGGACTGTAAGTTAGATTGTCACTTCACCTGTTGTTCCAACCAAAGGTTGTCTGCTGAATATAGACTTTTAGTCTAAGTCAAGTACCATTTTTTTTTATAGGATCGGGTGACAAACGAGCACACAGTCCACCTGATGGTAAGTGGTTGCTGTGGCCCATAGTCA
>DWHP01003444.1:0-13388 GCA_018247895.1 Parnassius honrathi
CTTATTTTTTCACTTTTTTTGCCACAATAAAAAGTGAAAAAATAATATATCTACGTATTTGTTATATTACGAGGAATACACAAAAGTATAAAACTCACCTTATTATTCCAAAAACACACAGAAAAATTGAGAAATCACTAGGCATTATCCCACACACTACCACGCACTACTGGTGTAAAAACCCGTTACGTCAGATTCATTCATTCATACTTCAAAAGTAAAATTATCGTCCATTTTACATTATGCCATTTTCTTGCACACAAAATTGCAATTATTGAATGAAATTATATAAGCGCAACAGTTGCCATTCAAGATCTGTACCTAAGCAACTTTTTACAAGTGGGTGATTGAAAGCAAGTCTTGACAGAAAATCTTTGCTAGTGTCTTTTGTTTACACCAAGGCAATTACGTTTAGGAGATAATTGCTTGCAAGTTTTTACTTGTCTAAACACTTCTTTGTACTTGCCTATACCATTTTTGACGCGTTGTTATATGTATTGCACGTATTTGCATTGACGAATTTTCGATTAAAGTGTTTAACGGTTTAAAAGAGAAGTATTTATTAAAAAATGGGTCAAAAAGTGTTAAAAATCGGTCCTGCTGATTTAAGGAAGTTCATTGAGATTTAAAGAAGTCCTGGTTTGTGGATACTGAAAATGTAAATGACATGTATCGTGATGCACGTAACCGGAGTTCTAGTTGGAGTTCTAGTTCTGTGGAGTTCTGGTTCTAGTTTCATCCAAGCAGGAATAGCATTACGGATTGTTGTATTTTACCCATGTGTAGAAGAATTAGTTTTAACAAGGAAATGATAATACTGCGTTCTATTCACGTGAAATATATACTAAAAACTATCTTCGTTTTTGGTTTTTTTTGAGGACCTCCCTTTTAGCTGCCCATTTTTTGACCGAACACCTTTTTTACTATGTTATCGTAATATTTCTTGCCTCAAAAAATTAGCAACGATCAAAAAACCCTATATACTCGTGTTTGCAAATGAAGAGAAAATCCAATTGAATTCAAGAATTGCATAAGGAATTTTTTGTATGCGATATTTACTTCAAGAATATTTTGAATCTAATTTTGCCTAATAGACAAAAATATTATGTGTTGTTTAGACAGTGCTTATAATTTATTGCTTTAATTCAATTGGATGCTACTGTTAAGATACTTGCATTACCAGTCCCACATATAATTAATGTGTTTAATAAACGATGTTATAAATAAACACATAATTTCACCGTTGTGGTCAAATTTATTTTTGAACAAGATCATATACTATCATCAATACTCAGGAGCCTTTTGTGACATTGACATGAGATATTTTGTGACATTTCTCATACAAATCTTACAACATGGAGAAAAAACACGAAAAGAGAAGTGAAATTACTGATTTTTAAACGCCGCCACCACATGATATAAAAAAACTAAACCACGCCACCCAACTTGTAAAGTAGACGGAACAACTAAATTACAACTCCTACACGCTTTTAGTTATATAGAAGTGCCACTATTTCAATAATCTAAATCATAATCCTATCAAAAATACTTTCGTATTTCAAATTGGGATCAGTGTACCGGAATTACGAAGGAAATTCACCTTATAGATGTGATTTATAGGAACATACACCAAACGAAACGGCTTAACGGTCAGTGCTTCCTACATGGATATATTTCGTTTGTAAGATGGTATTTGAAGAAAGATAATTAATAATTAAGCAATTAAAAAAATATAATATGTAATTTTAGCGTTAATTCTTTGTTTTTCTATACAATTTTTATTATTGTGAGATTGTAGCGCCGATCGAGCCAACCCATTCGTACCTGTATACATATAGCTAGTATAGCCACAGCGTAACTCTACTATAAAATATACTTAAAATACACATAGCTTTCTTCGTTGTTCCTGGGTTTAATAGTCCTAATAGGGTTAATTCTTCTAAGACCCTTACATCAGTAGATTAGTAAAGTGCTTTTGGTTTGCAAATTCTCATATTTCCAAATTTTAAGCTTTCACCCCAAGTATTAAAAAGAATAATTTAAGTTAATATAAAACTGACATGTGCGAACCATGTCAGGGTCTTTCGTTTTGCAAAGTCGATTCACTGGTAAATAAACTGATTGATTCAACAATGCGGTACATGTTACGTCAGTTTATACTGAAACCCATTAGAAATGGAATTCATAACAACTTTTCATTGTATAATTTTTTTATCGCTTTCGGGATTATAACCCACGATTCAGCAGCTCTGCAGCTACTGTGTCATAGAGTCATGCTCTAAAAGAATACGAAAGAATAACGAACTGGTAAGATATGCAGGAAAATATGAAAGGAAGTCGATCAGGAATTCAAACTGGTAAGATTTGCAGGGAGTCGAGAAGATTCAGGACGCGCTTTGTACCATTACTTGGGAAATATCAGTTGTCTACGTTCAATAGTAATCATGTGAAGGGTTGTAATAATGATAGCTATAATTAAAGCACTTAAGAATTTCGCTTCATTGTTAATTTTCAGCAACAGAATAAACAATTAAAAAAGATCATGAAACTACGAGATGCATAATGTCTATCTAATAATAAATAGCTACTGTAGCCCATAGATACCTACATCCATCAAAAATTATTTAAAAATCAAAAAACAGAAGCGTTGTCACACCTGAATTCAAAGATGGAGTGCGTCATTACTAGTAGAAGGGTATCCGGTTCATAAGATTACTCCATATTCATTAATTTTAGTAAACAAACATTTTATAAAAAATCCCACATTTGTACATTGCCTCCAACTTTGTAAAATTTCCGAGTCAGTTGCTCAGTGGCTATGTGTTTTGCTTCAGCGCTGCGTTCTGCTTATTTGAAGCTCGCGGCGAAAGCACTAGTAATTCCATGATATTTGAAATCAGCTATAAAAATAAGAAAAAACTTGTGGCCTTTATTTACAACGCTAAACTTACGAATTTATAAAGTTCTACACCCATTAAAGCCGTGGTAGCTCAGATGGGTAACGCTCGCTGTAAATATAACAAAACGCGAGTAACCCGGGTTCGGTCCCAGCCGGCACCAACGAAATTGTTAATTGCAATTTTAGGTGCTGATTTACCAAGTGTTCGGCGGTGAAGGAAAGCATCGTGAGAAAACCTGCATGTCTGAGGAATAAGAAAAAAAAAATTTTCGAAGACATGTGAAGTTAGTCAACACGTATTGGGGCAGCGCGGACACTTCCTTGCCTTAAAACCCTCTCAGAAATGAGGGGAGGCCTGTGCCCAGCAGTGGGACGTATATAGGCTGTTACTTTACTTTACTCTACTTTACATTTGCTTGCACTGTCACCGTCACTACTAATTCCAATACCACTACTACCAACACAACAGCACTGGGAGTACACCTACACCACACACCACTAGACATACTACCGTCGTTAATGCAAACGAGGCAGTATCAGTAGATATATACTGTACTATGGGACGCCGTGTTTATCACGTAGGTGCTCTACAAACTAAAGACACATCTTTACGTGGATCTTACCTCATTAGCTTTCAACATCTTTAAAAACACAAATTTTATGCTTAATATTAGTCTAAGCTTTTAGAGTTAAAAAAGAATCAGCCAGTGAATTGACACCAAGGTTAAGTGGTACATGAGAACTCCTAAGTGGCATTAATATGTATGAACGAATCTTTGAAAGCTTTAATAGCTAACGCTAAAGCTAACTTTACTAAAATTGATGAATCAATGAACTACCAGTTCTGATTTATTTGCTTTTGGTTATGAAATTTTAACATTATCACAAACGTAAATTGAAATGGACAGTCGATTAAATAATGAACTGTATTCAGGTATTTCGTTTTGAAGTTTTGGGAATGGTCCTAAATATTACATCCATTAGTACAGTCCTAAATAATACATTACATTATTAATGAAGACACTGTTTATCTATATATTCTTTTTTTATATGAGAGGGGGCAAACGAGCATGCGACTCACCTGATGGTAAGTGACTGCCACGGCCCATGAACAACTGCAACACCAGGGGCATTGCAGATGCTTTGCTGGCCTTTTAAAAAAGGGTAGGCTCTTTTCTTGAAGATCACTAAGCCGCATCTCTTATAGTACGCAATACTACGTTTAATAAATTTAGTATAGTTACTCATTTCGCAATGTGGACTCACTAAGAACGGATTTTACGATAGTCCCATAAAAAAAATTCGTGATATTTTAAATCTAGGTTCCGCAATAAAATCAGCTAGTACATTTATTTTAATTTGTATATATTATACCTTCATCATCGTCATCATAATCAAGAATTATGACAAGTCACTATTGAATATGGGAGAACGAACGAACTTATCAGTATAACCAAGGAAGCACGTTCCGTAGCCACCTGCATTTATCGACTTTCTGCACCTTTTGCGAGACCTTCACTTGATCTAATGGGGGACTACTATACCCTTCACTTACCTATACGTGACTATCACTCGAAAACCTTTCTTTCTTCATCGATTATAGATTCATCGAGCTATATGAGCCTGTTTCCAATTCAATTTACTGATCCATTGCCCTATTACGGTTAGACTGGTTCTACTGCGAATATCCTCCGAGAGGTTGGAAATAATTCTTAGGTCTTCTTGTTCTTGGGTACTATAAAAAAATACAGGAGCATTTTTTTAAATTTAGTAAACAAACAAACTTACACTTCACCCAATGGTAAATGGCTAATTTAGTCCACCTGCAACTCTGAGGGCTAAGATGGAATGAAACACAGCAGAGCGTGCACTGAAATGGACTGGTACTTATCGCTGCATCCGTTTTATGAGTGTAGCATGAATGAGTCGACTTGAACGGAACTCACAGAATAAAACAGCTGTTTCGCATGGTGAATGAAGAGAACCAGAGACCTTCTTTACTGGTGACTATACATTCCATCTTAGTCTTTGGGGATGTCAATGCATGCTTATTTAGATCCTTTGAGGGTGGATATAGCTCGTTTGTTACCCAAACTTGTATAAAAAAGGTTCTCTCTAGCAGACCCAGGTAAGTGCTAGGTGTTAAGTAAATTTCTAGTATCTTTTTGTGTCATGGTTCTGTGACTTTTAAATTTAAAATTAATATTCTCTGTTAGTTACTGCTCGGTAGTGCAGTTGCTTCGCGTTTGATTGCAGGGCGCGGATTCAAATCCCGCAGCAGGTATCGGTATGACAAACAAAAAATTTGTTCTGGCTCCGAATATTTGTAGTTTTGTAATAAAGATAAATAAAACGTATCTACGGCACAGGACAAAATCCTGTTACAAGGTAACGTTTTTAAAAATAAAAATACTGAAAAAATCGGAAAGTATAGAAGAGTTCTAATAGTATTTTAAAATACAAATCCAATTACCACCTTTAATACTGCAAACAAGAACAGTTCATTTCGCCAATTCAATTAAAAAAGTCTTTGTTTGTCAGAAATAGAACGCGTCTTAATCAGCAAGCTGCAATCAGTGGACGCTTGTATCGGATTTTGCGAAAAAATGTGCCGAAATTAACAGATATTTCATTAAACAGCTTAGCAGGGAACAATATCGAGAATGGTTAGACTACAGGAACTATGGACATACAAATAATATAAGAAGAATATATATATTATATACATTAACACCTTTGCCGATGGCTATTAAGTGTATAAATCATCCTAGATAATAGGAAATCCCAGGAAGTTAATAGTATTGGGCGTTACGTTACGCAAAATCGTTACAATAAATATGCTAAAAATCAGTCAATCAAAATCCGCGTAATAAAGCATAAAGCATAAAGCACCTCCCGCCCTCTCCCAATTGCCTACACTTTCCCCGTCACCACTAATCCCAGCACCACAATTTCCTGCACCACTACACTAGGAACGACACCACCGTCGATAGTACGACGCGTGTTTCGCCTGTACACGACGCATCCACGGGTGAAGTGCTAAGCTTACCGCTGAGCTTAACTTAACGGAGGATAAGTAAAACTAGTTTAGACACAAAATGTTATTTTATTACGCGAATTTTAGCTAACTGATGTTTAAACATTATTTATGCCATGTCGTTTATGACGTACCGACTCCGATCAGCAATAGGCAGTTAAATTTATTTAATATACAAATGGTTAATACTTACTAAAGTAACTCTGAAGCTATGTAATGTTTGTAGCCCGAATTGCTCGGCTCGACTGGGGGAAACCACGCTATTACAGAATACTAGTATAAAATAGTGGTATATTAAAATTGCTGTACTTCGAATGACAAGTGTAGAAAACCAGACACCCTTTTTATAATTCCATATTAGTCCTCAAGGGTCACAACGCATCTGCATTTTGATTCTACATCAAAGACGGATGTAGATTTATACGATCCACTACATCCACTTACCATCAGGTAGACTGTACGCTCCACATAATACAGTGAATACCCATCAGGTAATCAGAAGGGATTTCTGCAATAGAGCGTTGGCACCTTTCTTGTAAACAAAACCACCGCACTTCTGCTCCGTGCCTACGGAATCGTGCCACCACTATATCCCCGATAAACTTCACCACTATATTTTTGCCGCCTTTTATGGCGTTCTTTGGGGGATATGCGAGTATATGCCCTGCTATTATTCACTTTAGTACGGCTGTTGTGATGATAACGATGACATCAGTTACTAACATAGTTACACGTTTTTCAGTGAAAATAACCGAAATATGGGCGTTAAATCGAAAATAAAATGATATTTATTAGTTCATTTAATAGATTCAGACGTAATTGCTAATTAATCAATTAGCGGCATACAGCAATATTTCGAACTCTCGTTGGTATCATTTTATCCCGAGTCGTTGCGCGCACACCTTTTCGGCGTAACATCCAAGCGGATGTCCTAATTAAGGGGACGCGACACGGGCAGGGTGGCTATATTGCGACCTTTCAATAATGAAGACTGGGGGAAAAGCTTAAGGCAGCAGTGTAAATCACAAGCGAATCCGGAATTATGATCGTAAATACGCTTCAGAAGCCCTGGGATGCAGTACGAATAAACCGAGTATTCTGAAAAGGTGGACTGGACACAGTTGTCTTAAAAAGCACATAATGCCAATTCTCGTTTTTGACGAAAAAACGCCTCTACACATCCTGACTGATTGTGGACTTAATACGCAAACGTTACACTCATCTAGGAAACTACGTACTTAGCCCAGAAGAAGTGCAATAAATCACAGCCGAGAAACTCTTTCAATTCAATGCAGACGTAGGGCTTAGCATAGAGCTGTAGGCCTGGCAGCGATCACAATAGATCTTACAGGTTGCATTGATACCAGTGTTTCTAGACTTGCAAAGCTGCTTGCACGAGAAAAATAAGTCACAATCAACAGACAAATAGTTCTAGGTTATTTATTTATTTATTTATTAAACGCGATGCGAGAGAGGTTGAACTGTACAGTCAACTAGACAAGGTCACCGCGCTCATTTAATTAGGTGTATTACTTTTACACCGCACTCATACACGAAGAAAAGAACAATAATATAAAAAGCAGACTGTTGAATAAAACTAATACTATTATTTAAGTTTTATAATAGGTATTCTTAAAAAAATCAATGAGATTCTTTAGTTATATGATCCCAAGCAGATGGTAGCAACCAGCCATCTTCTCTGATATCAGGATATTTTTTGATTCCAAAAGCCTCGCGAATCATCCTTGGAAGTAATCATAGTTCTTTAGCGAGGATTTGTGGTCTATAAAATTTGATATTGTGGCGGGGGCGATCTTGTACGTATTCACAGACTGCAGACTTCCGGGAACGTCGATTATTCACATCGGCTATGTGCTCCTTAACGGGGATTTTTATTGATCGTTTTGTTTGTCTCATGTAAGAGAGACCACATTCACAATCAACCTTGTACACTCCTGCATCTTGCAGAGGGACATTACATTTGACTCATGGTAAAAACTAGCTGATACTTTTCGACGGCTCGAAGTATGATTTAATGGAAGCACGCTTCAAGATGTAGCCAATGTTGTCAGTGACACCTCTCACACATGGCAGTACAGCAGGCACAGGCTCAACTGTGACCGGCTTCACTCGGTCAATGACGAAGGCGCGGGACCGGAAGCTGATTGTGGTGCAACACTTGCTTGACGTGTTGGAGTTCGGCAGTCAGGTGTTTACCGTCACAAATCATTCGTGCTCTATGAAACAAAGATTTACGTTTACGGTAGCTATCTGTGAAGTATGGTGGTGAGAATCACGGTTTAAATATCTGTCTTCTTTTTTTTCTATACGCAGTGCGACTCAAGGTTTTATCAGGATTCGGAATAATTATGAACTGAATTTAAAATTTATGGAGTTAAGATGGTCTAAAAATGTAGTTACTTTATCTATAGGTATAATAGTGAAAGTGTCGCCTACGTGCCCCTTGTATAATCTTGGATTTACGGGAGCAGTAAGGAGAACTTTCTCCTCAAAGTCTTCCATGAATTGTCGGTGACAATGGGAGAAAGGTAAGCTCATCGTTACACCATCACGAAGTAGACCTCCTTCCACAATAGGGAGCCGGATGTAAGGCGGTGTCTGAGTAATACTGCATATTCTGCGGGCATGTTCTTATCTTCCAGCCTTCTAGTTACTATTGAGTAACTAGAAGGCTGGAAGATAAGAAGCTAGCAGTCTTTAGCAGACAAGCATGTGAACAGTGACTGCACATTAAAACTGACCATAGTTTAATTATCTGCCAGGTGAAGGTCTTTAATCGCTCTGACAAAATGGTAGGCCCCTGAACGGTGAGAGTGGTGAATCGATTTGGTTCACTGTGGAAAGTAGTGCAGCATTGGGCTTGTGTCTTTTTGCTAACCCATACTCAATAATATCTACATGTGCCATGAGGCAATCTATGGGGAAGGTTTATGTTCAGCAGTGGGCTTAAATAGGCTGCGGTAACGGTGATGGCGGCAAAAGAGAATCCATCACCACATTTCGTCTCGTGAATGTCGTTAGATGAAGGTATAACTATGTCATTTACGTCAGATGTAAAATACCCAGATCTGCGATGGAAAGCAGCGTCGAAGATGCGAGACATCTGGTACCGCTATCGTCAATTCGCTGGCCAAACGTGTAATGATCACGACAAATTGTCACCATAACGGGGGAATCATGTTCAGCAGAGGACTTTCACGTGTTTCCTGCTTCTTCTTCCTCTTCTTTTTTAATAACCTATAACATTCCATTGTAAGGCAAAGGCCTCCTACCGTAACGGGGTACGATATAATACAAACAAATTGATAAATACATATCAATTTTATAAAATTTAATCAATTTGATTTTCAACATTATTTTCATCAATTTTATGTATCTAAGCGTGACGGTCACGCGAGTTCAGTGCTTTTTCCCCATCCTAAAAGTGCCCAACATGTCTAAATAAATTTTCGCTCCAAAAATTTTGTTTGATTATTCAAACCTGGTGAAATATTAATTTATTTAATTCCTTACAACAAATATCGTAATAATCTATTAATTATGTGTATGAATCAATTACAAAAATAATATTTTCGTACATTCTTTTTTACTGCAACCTGTATAAGTGTATTATTGACTTATTATAAGGCTTTGAATTTCTTAAATCAGGTTTCTATTACATAAACTAATTAAAGTAAACGAACAATAAACTCAATTAAATTAAAAGTAGTATAAAATTAGTTGGCAGTTCGAAGCAAAACGGTGATAACATTTTAGACGGCACCCGTCATTACATCAGATTTGATAGATTGCAATTCCTTACAAAATAACATCGATTCCTGCCAAGGATGATACGTGAGGCTATAAAAATCAATCAAATCCCAATTCCAATAGAAAAGGAGGCTCAGTACTACCACCTGCCGGATCGTGTATTAAATAAAATTAAAACTAAACCCAAGCATACCACTGTAGACTTCCAGACACAGTAGGTTCATTTTGCGTAGATTAGACCAAAAGTAATAGTTAAAAAGCTGAAGGTACACCGGGTTAACTCTAAAAACCGGACGTCAGTTACCTCAGTGCCTTGTGATCAAGGATGCTAGAAAGCACCCGAAACGACGGGAATAAAAATAACTACAATGAAAAAAAATAAAAAAGTATTGTTCGCATAAATACAAGAAATCATTATGAAAATATTTTCTTAAAAAAAGGTCTATCCGACATTCAAATATCTAACTCGTTACAATCTCCAAGTTATTAATTTTACCTTCGCAAGTAAATAAAATAATATGATTTCCACGTGTTTTGATGTTTAATACTTTTTTATTTTAAGAAACAATAGAAAACAAAATTCTTAACATTTACAATAATAATTAAAGCATTTTCTTAATATGCAGTATGTAACAAACAACCTGGTGAGTGGTAATCCTTTGGGACGTATAAACGTACATATTCATATAGGCAGTGGCGAAGCCTCCATGGAAACCGAAAAGCGGGGCTTGCCTTATCAAACTGATCAATCAATAATATCAACTAATAAAATAACTTGTAAACTGTTTCAAACTATTTCAAATTTCCCGTGCGCTGCTCTATTCTACAGAGGTCAACCTTGTAGCCTTAGCTATACTGCTGTCATAAAAAAAGGAGTTAAGCGATTAGTCGTCTCTCTTGCACGCGTGGGATTTTTACCGGGCTTTCAGGTAGACGATCGCTCATTTTCTAACTTTTATAACCTGTGGTTTATATAGCTATTAGTATGAAGCAAAAAGCAGGGCTTTTAGTGTGAAGTTGTGCGCTTGCGTTTGCAAGTTCACTTCACATTTCAATGTTTACTCTTAACTCTGTTCGTTTACTTGATTGAATGAATATTGCAAGTTGCAAATTTATGCTTTCTTAAAGATTTTAGTGAAAATGGAGGATAATAGTGTTTCTTGAGATGAATTGAAGTGTTCTAAAGTGCTAATCGGCAAGGAAAATTTAAAATCTTTAAACTTTGTTGAGAAAATACACAAAGTCAAGAGCGTTTTTCGGACATATCAATTATCGCAATTGAAAAACAGTTATTGGTACCATTAAAACGTTCACCAACATTTTACGCGGACGTAATCAAATCTTTCCTTAAGAAAGAGAGACAATTCGATTTAGAATATAAATAATATGTTTTTTTTTTTAATTTTGTACATAGTTTGTACTTTTTTGTACTTGTTCATGCTTTTCTTTTTTCATGTATTGTGTTGTATATAAATATCTTTTTCATGAAGTCAAGCTAACCCAAACGGCATTTTTCAAAGCCACCGAAGGTATTCAATTGCTGATATGTCATACAATCTATCTAGCAGTAGTATGTCTTCTGTGTGCATTGTTAAACACATCCTTTACAGCACTGAATATGAAACAGAATAGTGGAGACGGATCAATATTGGTGTACTTTTATAAAACTGCTAAAAACAACAAAACCATATCTTGGGCTTGCCTTAGTTTGGAGTGTGTTCGTGTTTGTGTCTAGCTTCGCCACTGCATATAGGGTCTAGCTTCGCCACTGCATATAGGCATTATGACATTTATGACAACGAAATCATTTGGTTGATATTAAAGAGATTTTTGGGTTCACAATAATGATAATTTTCTAAATTAAATCTTCTTAAAAAATGTTATTGGTTTTATAAACTCACATGCAATTTCCAACAAAAAAAAATATAAATTTAAATGTTTATGGTCGAGTTTTCCAATTCTGTTAAAAACGTGTTTTCTACGTGGTAGAGCCACGCTGCAGTTATATTAGTAGTATAATTGTAGCACGAATGGGTCGGCTCGACCGAGGAAGGACCACGGTCTCACAGAATACCAGCGTGAAATAGTAGCTTAATGCTGCTGTGTTTCGTATGGTGAGTGTAGAGAACCTGAGACCCTTTTTGCTGGAAACGAGGCATTCCATCTTAGTCCTCACGAGTGACAACGCATCTGCATTTTGATTCGTAATCGATGATAGATGTAGGTGTCCACAGCAACCATTTACCGTCAGGTGGACCGTGTGCTCGTTTGTCAATCTATCCTATAAAAAACGCATTTAACCTGAACCACATGATTTATGTAATATGTATATCTATAAAAATGGTTATCATTAGTACACACTACAAATTCCTTCCCGCTAATGCTTTTGCCTTAAACACGATGCTGCGGATAAAGGAAAATATTTGGCAATGAAATCCTCAGCTCCATTGTAATTGCGGCAGGGCAGTGAGATTCGTTTCGGTGGAAAAAATACTGTGTCTGTAACACACTCCGGAATTCTGTAGCAGGTAACAAAGCTGATAATAGCTCGCCTACCATCTATATCCGGGAGGGCAACACGACGCACCTGAATTCTACAATCTAATGACTTTATTACGAAACTTTTTGTTTTCCCTCTCGAACACGAGTAAATTGATTTGAGCTGAGCTAATTTTTCTTTTATTAAAAGCCAGTGCTGACTACAATCCAAGCTTTAAATGTTAAAGCTTATATTATTGAAGTAACAGTAGCATGATTTCAGGGTGTGAACAGTGGACAGAAGAGGGTTCAAATCTACTCGTAGCGTTTTCAGCCTACCAGCTCAAAGGTAATATTAATAATATTAATTGTCTAGCTAGTATTTTATTTACATAAGCAAAAAAAGATTAAAAATGCATAGGATTGATAGACGAGTGTGTCTTTGTTCATAGAAGAGAGAGTAAAATAGCATACAGTTTACCTGTGACTACCGCCTTCCATGAAAAGCTTCAACACCAGACATATTGCAAATGCATTAAATAAGCTTTTTATTGAAGGTCCCTAAGTCATTGATCTAGAAAACTCGGTGGTGGTGGCGGATTTCACAAACAAGCCGCCCGAGAAAGAAAACTCTTAGTCAATCGCGCATTGTGATCGCCTAGCAACCGGATGGAATGGGTGACATCGCGAATTTTGTCGCTATGTGCGATGATGTATTTTTACAGCTGAAATTAGTCTGAACAATTTTTGATCACTTCTAGAGATAGATGCCATAGATTATGCTAATGTTTGCAACATCTTTTGGCAGAGAGAGTATAAGTATCTATATGGTAGTGGTAGTCCCGTTAATAGTAAAAGGGGTATCAGGTTTTGTCAATCTCGTCATACAAAATAATAATAATCATCTCTATTCAGGCAACTTTACACCAACAGCCAGTAAAATCAGCAGAAACACAGCAGAATTATGCTGCTAATTTACGCTGGTACACTGTGCGAGAGTGGTGTTTCCTTTTCTGACCCTTTTGTGTTGAAGTATAGGGTACAGCTATAACCTAAACTAATTAAATTTGAAAACTACAACTTAATTACTAAATGAGGAATCAGTTCGTTAAATTATTTCGGGCTCTAAGACAGAAGCTATGTAATATATATGTACACACACACACACACACATATATATATATGTGTGTGTGTGTACATATA
>DWHP01003445.1:0-13388 GCA_018247895.1 Parnassius honrathi
GAGATACGACAAAGGGGTTCTTTTTAGCGGTTAACGCGCAAACTTGCGTCTTCTGAGGGTTAAACTGGACTAGATTTGGTCGCCCCCAATCCGAGACTCTGTTCAGCAAAGACTCGACTTCAGACACAAATTTGCCCCGGTACTCGGAGAAGTTTTCCCGAGAAATATTGTCACGGCCAGTGTACAAAGCGTCAATGAACGTTACGGGTTTGCAACATATCATTGATATGCAGAAGAAACAGCGTTGGCGATAGCACGCAGTTTCTTGCGCCTTGTGGAACACCAGCATTAATAGGCTTGTGATCGGAGCTTGCACCTTCTACAAAAACCTTGATCCTTGATCCTTGCTCCGATCTGCACGAAAGCTGGTGATCCAATTACAAAATTTCTCGGGAAGCCCATAGGAAGGGAGCTTAGAAAGAAGCGCTTTGTGCCAAATTCGATTGAAGGCCTTCGTAATGTCCAAACTAACGGCCAATGCCTCCCCCTTGGACTTCTCTGGCTTCGCCCATCTATGAGTAAGGTAGAACAGAAGATCACCAGCTGATCGACCACGGCGAAAACCGTACTGGCGATCACTAATCAGCTGGTGTTCCTCAAGATACCTCATGAGCTTGCATTTTGCAATGGACTCCACTGTTTTGGAGAACAAGGAGGTGATTGCGATAGGGCTGTAGTTGAACGGGTCTGAGCGGTCGCCTGTTTTAGGGATCGGGTAGACGAAAGCTATCGTCCGTAATTTTGAGACTACGCCTAGGGAGTAGGAGTACCGGAAAAGACGCGATAAAACCGGTGCCAACTTTGGAGGACACGTCGTCAGCACAATTGAGGGGATTCCGTCAGCCCTACTCGACTTGTGGAAGTCCAGGGAGAGGCGTGCTTTGCGAACTAAGCGCTGACTGAACTGCACTTCTGGTATGGAGCACTTACAACGCGGGATGGTCGGTGGCGTACTCCTCCCGTCATCGAGAGTCAAATTGGAAGCAAAGAAAGAGCCTAGCAGATCGGCTTTCTCCCTTGCGGTATGGGCCAGTGAGTCGTCCTCCCTGTGCAGAGATGGAAGAGATGGTTGACAAAAACTCCTCTGGCAGCCTTGGCGAGAGACAAAATGCACGGGTTCCAGAAGGAAGGTGAACTAGTTTCTCGCCAAGTCTGCCTATGTGTTTTGACTTTGCCTTGGTAATGACTCTTTTGAAGGACCTAGTGGCGGAATTATACTTCTTTCTTAGAGTGTTGGTGGTGCGTATAACTTCACGTTTGGGACAGATCAGCCCAGGGGAATCGCGGCATTATCGAACGGAGATGAATCTCAAACGTATAGCCGATTATGTCGCTTCGACAGGACGCGTACGCCTACTGCTAAGCGACTCGCCGTACCCCTAGACGATCAACGTTTATTCTATGAAACGTCTTGGTTTTCTCTCCGGTTGTGTCGGATTACCGTTCCATCAGATTACGAGAGTAATGGAATAGAGGGTGCACAAGTGCTAAGGCACATAATGACTAATCCTATCCTGCACGGATGCCCAGTCTTCGTTGAGGCTGGCCGCCGTGACCGAAATTCGTTCTGGAGCCCATTATACCTAGACACTATTTACACTCTATCTATCTTAAGACGCTAGGTATTTGGTGTTAAATTACAACACTAAATCTATGTCAAGCTGCACAAGATACTTGCATGATCAAGCATCATGGTAGTAGAATAACAAAACATATTTTAAATTCATTTTAATATACTTTAGAGTTACAATTTATTATTCGTTGAAACGTCGCTTGCATGGCTTAATGGTAAGGGTTCAGGCACAGTTTGGGTCTGTATTATTACCATCATTACCGTATTATTGGATCTGTAATAATACTCCATGAGAGAAATAGTTTACTAATAACAGGTGATCGTTGAGACTGATTGATTTAAAATGATTGATCTTATCAAGTAACATCTGGTTTAAGTTAAGAAAAGGATAGCTGAGTAAAAATTATGTCTTGCTCTTGCACTGCTATGGTTTGCTGATTAGGTGGTTTGGTGTTTTTGTGTCCATTACTTTTTAAAAAAGACTTGTTATTTTTGAGTAAGTGGTATGACTATTGTAATATTCTTCCATAGTCGTTTATAATCTGCCCCTCTTACTTGTGCTGCGTTTCTTTCGGGGGTTTTAACTTCATCATCTGAACTTGCTTATTTATTGGACTTTAATACTCTCTATGTGATTTGGATTATTGTTACCTCGGAACGCATACTACGTGATAATTGGACTTTGATATTCTCTACGTAATTAGGTTTATTGTTACCTCGGAACGAAGACTGCGCGTTTATTGGACGATTATTATTATTAAGTAGATCTACATAAATTTTGTCAATGATACCTTATTCTTCACGCTACTGTACGGACATGTATTATTGTTACGGTGTAGCCCGAGGAAATTCCCGAACAGCTGCTAAGATGTACCGTGAGCAACTGATTAGAAGAAGTGGTCCACAACCTGAGGCTCACCCTGACTAACGTGTTCTTTTACGTGTCTTAAACGTGTACATGAAACGGAATGTAATTTATTTTTATATTTTAATAGGACAGGGTGTCAAACGAGCACACAGTTCACCAGATGGTGAGTGGTTGCTGCGGCCCGTAGACATCTACATCTATCCTCGATTGCGTTGTCACCCGTGAGGACTTAGATGGAATGCCCCGTTTCCAGTAAAAAGGGTCTCCGATTCTCTGAACTCACTATACAAAACACAGCTCCATTAACCTACTATTTGACGCTGGTATTCTGTGAGAGCGTGGTGCTTCCCCGTTCGAGCCGCCCATTCGTGCTACAGCTATACTACTAATATAACTGCAGCAGAGCAACGCTCTACTGCAGTTATATTAGTAGTATAGTAATTTTAACCACGTAAAAAATTTGAATTTGAATATTACTTCTCTGCCTGAAGAATCTTGGAAGATGTAAAAAGAATTTAACAAGCACGAGAGCAATTGGCCACCGCACAGGCCTAGCAGAATTCTGCAAGCACCCATACCACGTGATAAAAGTGCACGTGGACGGATAAGACCACTTTTGGAGTGGAATATTTAATATGCATATACCGCCACAATTTTTAACACCACTTTAGTGTAAATTTAAGGAATAGAGTATTCAACATACTAACTGATCGAACCGTTCGAGCCAAATTACCCGGCAACGAATACTTGCAATTTTTCAAAATAATTAGCCTTAAATTTTGAGGGAGTCAACTTGGAGCAACATGCCACTTCGCACGAAATGTAAAGGGATATTTTAATCAAAATTTTCTAACTTGACCTCCAAGGTCGAAAGACCTCAACTCCGTCGACTTTTTTATTTGGAGATATTACTTAGAGATGATATACAAAAGCGAATACACCTCTTTTGAATTATTATGGCTGAAACAGAACCAAAAAAGAAGAATCATTTCACAGGATCAAAGAAATTTTATAAAAAGACGGAGGCTATGTAATAATTTCTTATATTTACGCGAACACTACACATTTAAATCAGTAGTTTTTACGGATTCTATCACGTGTATTAACTATTTTATATACCCGACGTTTCGAGCACTTTACAGCACCCATAGTCACGGAGGGGACTGAGATGTTCAACGTCCAGATGTCATTTTTACGGACGGCGTCCATCGCGCCGCACTGCACCCAAGTCGACACGTCCCCCGCGCCCCGCATCAGAACCCTGCAAGGACAAACGCCTGCATTAACTTGGTACCTACGTTACACCGACCGCCGAAATAAAACAAGCGCTCCTGGTGAGGTTTCGTGCGGATTCAAGCGGCTGTAGAAGAAGAACAAGCAAGATAACAAGCAAAAAGGAAGCCCTCAAGATCCCTATTAGGTTTAAGTGTTAACTGCCGCCGACAATTAGCTGAACATAGTGATTAATACAGTGAATAAATTACGGTTCTTTGATTTCAACTCAATCCCTTGCAATTTTAAATAGCAATTTTCGATTAAAATTAATTAATCAGACAGATGTCACAAAAATAGTTCAGTAGTTCAGTTTTCGTCTCTAGCAATAAATAAATACAGTCCACTAGCTCCCATCTCCTACATTTCTTTAATCCATCGTCGCCGGATTGAAGAAGCATTATAGAAGATCATCGGTCAAGATCAGCGGTCAAGATCATCCGTAAAGAAAGAAGATAGAAGATAAAAACTTTGCCTGTTTCTCAGTCACCGTCAACCATCAAAATCGTTAATCGTTTTAACTAGTAACCGCTATGTTTCTTACCGCGTTTATGCGGCCAGCCGAATACCACCTAACGTTGCCAAGCGGCCTTTGTCTGGTAACGCCCCTTGTGGCGGGAACAGCAACCCATACGTGCGTATTTTTGAAGACGATCGGAAGGCGCAACGTGGGATCATGCGTAGAACAAGGAGCGGCCATAAAGCCAGGAACGACGACAAAGCACCGGTAGGAGTACGCGTCTTCGAGGAAGCCCCCGCATCTCCGCTAGATTATCTGTCTAGATCTGCGCCTTCCGTCACGCTCGCGCCGACGCCAGTAACTGCGCCCGCACCTGCGCCCGTGTCTGTCGCCGCGACGCCGCACACCGCTATGTCCGTGTCGACAGCCGAAAGATTAGAAAGCAGCACAAACGCGCCACGTACCGATACACTCGTCGCGATTGTAGAAGATGTTCCGGCCACAGAATTTAGTATGAAGATGCAACTTGCCGCGCCAGTAGCAATCGACGTTGTTGATAGGCCAGCACCGCACGCCCCATTAGTTCGTTAAGCCCAGTCGACAGCTAGCGGGATAGCAAGAATTAAACAATTAGACTATAACGCGGCTGAAGAGCCTGCCGCGATTCGTAGAAAACAGTTAGAGATTCAGGAAGATTTAATCAAGAAAAAATACGCTTGGGATATTGCGCAGTTACAAGAAGAAACCGATAGGGAAAGCCTCGGCAATATTGACGTCGCCGAAAATAGGAGCCGTGAGGATCAGTGGTTAGATAACATAGAGGTTGTGCGGGGGGAGCCGCACCACCGACAGTCTCATCCCGCGCCCCGCGTCGACGTAGTGTTAGCCCCAACGGAAAAGGGGACCCATTATAACGCTGCACTACCCGTATATAGTAAGGACGCCCAGGGGAGGACGGTTGCGAACAATGATCAGCCGCGTCACGGTAACCACACAGCGCGGAGGGACATATTAGGAGCCGCCGCCGAATCAAAATAGTCGAATCGCCTTGTAAGGGTGACTTCGCTGACGCGCGCCCAATACCGCACCCCATTGCCAGTACGTTGTAGGTTGTCGTCGCCACATCGCCGCGAGGAACGTAGATTATCATCGCCGTATCGTCGCGATGTACATACGCCATGATCGCCTTATAACCGCGATACATCCCCGAATTGTCGTGTATCGCCGGACCGATTGATGAATAGGGATAAAGATAGGTCGCTCACCCCACGAGGGAAAGACCGGGAAATCGAACGGCTTGCGGAAGGTTTACAGAACATGGTGAGATGTAGGCCCGCCGCCGCGAAGCAAACACAGGACCTGCCTTTTTTTTAACGGTGCGTCCGCGGAATGGCTAGCATTCAAAGCCGCGATAAAAAAATTCACTAGGTTGTATGGATTCACTAATACGGAAAATAAGGCAAGGTTAAGAAATTGTTTCGTAGTGAAGCTAGGGAAGTCATCTCCGCGGTATTATATACCGTGAGAGACCCAGCCGATATTATACGTACGTTAGAACAATGTTTTGGCCGATCGAAAGTAATTATTGATCGTGCATTAGAAGACTTACGACGCCTTCCGCGCCCGGGCCAAGCCGCTCAGGAATTAAATGCGTTCGCGATTAAACTACACAACAGAGTCTGTATAACGAAAAACGTAGACGGCAAAGGATATTTACAAAATCCTATGTTAATACGGGAGGTCACGAGTAAGTTAAGCCCTCACCTACGGTCACGATGGTGCGACTGTGCGGAGGACTACGGTAGTGCTGAGGAATCGCACATTGTCCAGGTTTATGATGAGAGAAGCTGACCGAGCATTAAGTCACGCTTATGCTTCCGTCGCGCCGGTTAGGGAAGTGCCCGCAAGAAAAGAGACGCCGCAGTCGAGAAAAATAATAATAATACGCCGCGCAGAGGATAAGCTTCGCGACGGGAAGACGTTCACCGGACGCGCAAACAGTGATATTGAAAGTGATAAAAAGTATCTGTGTTGTGGTGGTGAACATGTGATAGTGAAGTGTAAAAAGATGGCGCAGATGGACAGTGATAGCCGGTGGAAATGGGTGATGGAAGAGGAAGTGTGTTTCAAGTGTTTAAGTATTAAGCATCGGCGTCTTAAGCGCAAATATAAGACATGCGGCATCGATGGCTGCACCGCCCCTCATCACGCGTTGCTCAACGTGAAGAAGACTTAAGCCCCGGAAGCATCTGCCGCCCCAGATGAAATAGTGCTCGTCGCGTCTAATACGGCTGACGACAAAACAGTGTTGTTAAAAGTGTGTCTTATAATAGTGCGCGGACCGCGAGGTAACGAGATCGAAACCTACGCGCTCCTCAACGAAGGGTCTACGATCTCGTTAATTGATAGTGAGTTAGCTCGTGAATTAGGTACGGAAGTGCTGACGAAGCCACTGACTATACAAGGTTTATTGCATAGCCAACGGGAGGCTAATAGTCGCGTAGTGAAAATAGGCATACGCGGTAAAACGAGAAACGAGTCGTATGTAATAAGCGTTCGTGCGATTAATAACTTAGACTTGGTTCGTGATCCGTCGGTAAGGAATGTCTACGGTTAAAACTTTTACGTAGCTTACCGAACGCAGTTTGTTATACTTAATAATGCTAAACCTATAGTGCTTATAGGTTCGAATAATTGACATTTAATTGTATCGCGAGATTTACGAATAGGACGTCGTAAGCAACTCATTGCCGCTAGGACGTTGTTGGGATGCGTTGTACAGGGAATCGCGCCCCGTGTTGTATGTAGGCAAGATAGTGAAACCGTTGCACATATATCGTACGTTACTATGCGGCATGATGAAGACGTCAAGAAATATGTCAGTCCAGACGAGGAGTTGACCGACCTCCTCAAGAAGCAATACGAAATCGACTCGATAGGTATCTTGCTCAAGAGCAGACCGCGACGGTACGATGAGCGCGCTGTTGACATATTCCAGCGCACCGTCGAGAAGGTCGGCGAGCACTACCAAGTCGGATTGCCATGGAGGGACGACGACGTCAAGCTGCCACCGAGTTATGATATGGCAGCACGGAGACTCCGAACCATCGGGAGGAAGACGGATCAGTCGCCGGAGTTTAACGAATCATACACGAAGCAAGTGAACGACCCCCTGGAGAAGGGCTATGTAAAGAAGCTGATGGATCAGAACGAGAGGATCCGAAGAGCTGGTACCTGCCGCACTTTGCTGTACGGAATCCGAACAAGTCGTGAAAGCTGAGGCTATAGTGTTCGATGCAGCAGCTCGCGCGGCAGGCAAATGCTTAAACGATTATTTGTGAGACGGTCCCGCCTTGTTACGTAATTTTCCGGGTATAATAATATCGGTTTCGTGAAAATGAGATAGCGGTGTCAGAGGATATTAGAAAGATGTTTTTGCGTGTTAAGATCGACCGCCGCGACCAACCCGCGCAATTTCTTTTATGGCGAGGTAACGATCGTATTAATTCCCCGAAAGAGTACGTAATGACTTCTATGAAATTCGCAGCGAGAAGTTCACCTTTTCTTGCGCAAAGTGTTAGGAACCATAGCGGGCGCGTTTACGCCAAAACATATCCGCGTGCCCTCAACGCTATTGTCTACAGTCATTACATGGAAGACTACTTAGACAGCTACGTGATGTTACAAGGGGCAATCGAGACGGCTAGGCAGGTCACCGAGGTACACAGCAGGGCAGGCTTTGCGTTAGCAGGCTGGGATTCGAATCACGTAGCTTTGTTGAAAAATAAACCGGAAGAGCGATTAACACGTAAGCCCAAGAAGGTAGGTGCGACACAGGACCGTCCCGGTGGGACATTAGATTTATTGTGGATAGCTAAGAAAGACATTTTAACGTTTAACACGTCTATAAATAGGGTGCCGCATGATGTTAAATTATTACACCGCCCACCGACTAAGAGGGAGGCGCTGAGCGCGGTTATGTCCGTTTTCGATCCACTTGGGCTACTCAGCTATCTCACCATTACCGCGACGATTCTGCTACAAGACCTGTGGCGGATGAAGAGAATCAGTTGAGATGATGAGATTCCCGAGGAGGCCGCGGACGAATTTCAAGATGGTTAGGAGCCGTCAAGGGTGTATCACGGTTGTATCTCCCGCGGTGTTACGCTCCTACGGGTGGAGTAGTAGACCGTCAGTTACATATTTTTAGTGACGCTAATGAAAGTGCATACGCATCCGCAGCTTGGTGTATCCGTTATTGCGGCGGCATGATAATTGTCACGTTAGTGTCGGCCAAAGCGAAAGACGCTCCGATTAAAAGTCGGAGCATACTGCGACACGAATTACAGATGAATTTAATAGGTGTAGGACTTGCCGAATTCATATAAAGCGAGCATAGGATGAGAGCGGATAGGGTCGTGTTCTGGGCAGACTCTACGACGGTACTCCATTGGATTAGGAATAACACGGCACGTTACACTCCATACATCACACACAGGCTCGGGGAGATAGAAGAGAAGTCACCACCCGACCAATGGAAGTGGGTACTAACGGCTCACAATGTAGCAGATGAAGCGACGCGAGCGAATTACGTAACAAGGAGCGCAAACGATAAGTGGTTTACCGGACCGGACTTCTTGTATAGAGAAGAAGGAGAATGGCCACAGCAACCGGAAGAAAGGGCTGGCGAGGGATATAAGGAAATCGTGGCGCACCAGCGAGAAATAAAGGGAGCACCACACCTGCCGGAAATAAGGAGACTCTCCTCATACGAGAGACTTATCAGAGCTATGGCACGAGTCATACAGTTCGTCGACATGTTTCGAGGACAAGCTAAGGAGTTAACGTTAGAACACATTGAAAAGGCAGAGCAGCTATGTGCAGCGCAGAGTCAGCAGGAGAGTTTTGCTGATGACATCGCTCGGCTCTACCAAGGAAGGGACTTACACAAAGGCAGCGCACTAAAAAGGCCCGATCATTGAACGAGGGATACTGAGACAAACAACAAGGGGTAGAATCGACGCGGCCGCTGTGGAAGTTCAAACGACCGGTTATATTGAACGGCAGACACCGGTTCGTACAGATGCTCGTGGAGAAGGCACACCAGGACGCTAGTTGCTTTCTGTGGCCGAAACAACGAGAGTTTGTACAAAGAGAAAGCATAAATAAATTTAGTCACATACAGTCAGTGAGGCATTCTATCATAGTCCTAAGATATGAACATCGCTTTATGTGACCTTCCTTGTTTGAACTCGACTGCTAGATGACCATGTACTACAGTTGACACTGCTGGTAATCCTACAGAGATCGATTTTTACCTACAGAGAACGAGTAGTCAACGACTTCAACAACTCAGACAACGGCACCAATTTCCACGGAACAGACACCGAATTACGACGGGCCATGGAAGAGCAGCTGAAGGACTTAGCGCTTACAAACCAAACGGAGTGGAATGTAATCGCACCGGGTGCGTTCAACCAGGGAGGCGCATGGGAACGATCGGTGCATTCCATCAAGGTGGCGCTCGGGACTACTCTTCATCAAAAGAGCCCCAAGGAAGAAATACTCATAACGCTATTGGCAGAGGTGGCAAATACGGTAAACTCCAAACCTCTCACTCACGTGCCAGTCGGGATCAACGACGAGGAAGCCCTGACTCCCAACCACTTTCTTCCGTTGGGACCATGCCTGTCACCGCGACGTGTTCATCGGCGGATCGACGGACCTGGAGGGTTGTGCAAAGACTGGCCGACGAGTACTGGCGACGCTGGGTGCGTGAGTATCTACCGACCCTGGTGCTCAGAGGGGAATCCAGGAATGCCCAGCGGCCCAAAATTAAAGAAGACGACCTCGTTATCGTAGCAGACAGCAACCTCCCAAGGAAAGTGTGGCCAAGAGGAGTCGTCACAAGGACCTACCCCGGACCAGATGGAGTGGTGCGGAACGTTGAGGTCAGGACGAGGAGAGGCTTGCTGAGAAGACCGGTCAGGAAGATCGTCGTCCTCCAGAGAGAAGAGGGCTCGTGAACTACGCCGCGGGGAGGATTTGCGGACGGCGAAGAATTGATCGTTCGTCCCCCGCGCCCAGCATCAGAACAAGGGCCCCACAAGGACAAACGCTCGCACTAACTCGGTGCCTATGTCACACCGACCGCCGAAATAAAAAAGCGCTCCTGGCGAGGCTCCGTCATTCGTGCGGATTCAAGCGGCTACAGCAGAACAAGCAAGATAACAAACAAGAAAGAAGCCCTCAAGATCCCTATATTAAGTTTTAGTATTAACTGCCGCGAAATTAGCTGTATATAGTGTTTAATATAGTGATTAAATTACTGTTCTTTGATTTCAACTCAACCCCTTGCAATTCTAAATAGCAATTTTCGTTTAAAAGTAATTAGTCAGACAGATGTCACAGTAATAGTTTAGTGGTTCAATTTTGTCCCTAACAATAAATAAATAAATACAGTCCACTAGCTCTTATCCCTCACAGACAAGCAATTATATTTTAAGAATAGCAGATTAAATTCGATCTGTAAGTAGATGGGAACAGACCTTTAAAACTATATTTTAAAAAATATGTTTATTTGTTTGCTGTTTGTAAAATGTTATATTCATTTTATTTATACATCTGTGTATTTTATTATTATACGTTTCCAAAATATCCGAATAATAAAGATAAATGGCTATACCTACCTATCCTTAACGTTTTATGATATCCCCTTTTCTCTAATTATAAAACGTATAAAAGTTAACGCTGAGACGAAAATCGTCTATTACTGAGACACTTGCAGTTAATTAGTTATCTCTTGGTGTGAGAATCCTGGACGATCAACGATGCTTATTCGAAAGGTATCGATGCATGCGTTGCGCTGCACTTTGACCAAGTGAGAGTGAACGCGCAATTCCATTCTCTGTTTTTCGCACACGATAACCATTGGACCGAGTGGCTACGCCCCCTGAGGTTTAGCGTTTTTATAAAATATTCTTTAACGAAATAGTTTAAATCTCTGTTGCATGAATGCTAGAGATATGTGTGAGGGTAATTGTATATTTGTTGTTTGTCTATGTGTGATAGCTGCGAACCGGTGACACGCAACCAGATATTACAAGACAGTAGAAGGCATTCATAATGCCTTATTATTTACATTTCTGTGCAGACGATAGTATTAAGGATACATTTGATGATGAGAAAAAAATAAAATTGACCCCGATGAAAAAAAGAACATTTTTACAACTTTATTCACGCTCTTTCATATTAGCACAACTAAAAGAAATGATGATGATTTTCTTGTCTAGACCACAGTATAGAGTATTTTGTATAGATTTTATAATGCAACACTTCTTCATAGAAAAGTAGTCTCTAAATATAAGTGTTAATGGTTCAAAATGCTATGGATGGGTGCGGTCTATAGTGCGGATTATTTATATTATCTTTCAGTGTTCAATATTCAGAATTTTCTACTGAAATTGCTAGTAGATTCCATGGAAACCTGCAGCCGACTCCAAACCGAGAAGGCTACAGATGCGTAGTAATCTCTGAGGAATAAGATGGAGTGACTCAGAGTCTGTAATTATACTGGTTAACTATATGCATCAAACAGAAACACAGTAGTACAAGCACTGCAATTTATCAGCAGAAATAAGTCAGAGGCCGTGGTATTCCACCTTCGCCGCATATTGGCAGGGCCACGGGACTGCTTTCACACGTATCCGTGGTGACATAAACGCCGACCGAGAAATACTCCTCCTCTTTTTTTCTTATGTATAGCATACCAGGAACACACGGCACGGCTTCCTTTATTTCCTAAACTTCACTTGCGCCACGGACCTCTGGAGGTCTGACACGCGGAGTCCATGGGGCCAGGAAAAACGTGTTTGGGGGGGGGGTATTTTGGTACCTACACTTGGTCTCCTAGTCAGAAAAGCAGTCCTAACACCTAATGAAATCTCATTTCAATAAACGTGGAAAACATGAATTGTCGTAAAGAATTTACTTAAAATGAAAGTTTATTTCATCTTTTATTTTATTACCATATACCTTACCACCAAGGATTACATACGGGTTTTAAATCACCATGGTGTTAAAATATTTTAACAGCCATTAACAAATTAGTAATATCGCCGTCGGAGAAGAGCCTTGCTTGTTTGATTAACTTTAAAATATAATTGAAAGCAAGCTGTATTACAAACCAAAAGTCCTTTAGCACGTGCTGAGCTACAAACATGACCAGCTCAGCGAACGTTATTTGCGTTCACTGGACAAACTTTTGTAAACTGAGCATCGGAAAAAAGAAATCAAAATTATGTGATAAAAAACAGTTGAAAATAAACATGATTTGTGATGGTGTAGGAAAATCTAAATCTATTTCCTATTTCATCTCATTGGTATCGTAAGAACTCACTAAAAGACTCGTGATGAAGAGCAGCGTCTGAGATGTAAGAGTCATTAAAACGGTTTTTAATTTATCTATCAATCTTTGCAAATGCGGTCAGCAGTTGTCTTCGTAAGAAGCTCATGTCGTGTTTACATATTAAGTAAAACCTATATTCATCCAGTTTATTGACTACGGTTTTCCAGAAAATATTATGTATGTAGATATAATAACCTATAGCCAAAAGACTTAGTCTATAGATTTATAAATAATACAATTTCTCAATTATATTCTTATACAAACGTGACTGAACAAGGTTGTTAAAAGCTTGTTTTGTTCATTTTAGCGAAACTCAATGACAAATGGAGTAAGTTTTGACAAGTTTTAACGAAATTCTCAAGTATTTTCTTCCAAAATAATTAGCAAGAAGATGACTCGTCTCCAACAAACAAGCAATTTTAACAAAACCTTAGGTATGTATAATTATCTTATATATAAAAGAGAATGTGTGTATACAGGCTGTTAGTTTAACCTTTAATTAGTGACGTGGGTGTCTCACAGACGGCCTCGATGCAAAAATCAGTCTCGTGGCGTTAATTTTTTAAAGACGCTACCGCCCCTCCCGCTGCCTTCGGGTGTCGGTAGCGTGATCGGTCAGTCGAGTGCTCGCGCTCGTGGCAGCTACACCTGTACCTGTACGACCGTTTGGTGTCCCTGAGACGTGAAGTCAGTATTTGCGTAAATGATTTATTAGACGTCACTACAATATAAGTGTATTTTTTTCTAAGTGTCTCTTATTCGTCACCTCACTGTGTACGTTATTATTTTAGATGGATCAACCTGGACC
>DWHP01003446.1:0-13386 GCA_018247895.1 Parnassius honrathi
ATCGAACGTACTCACTTTTGGAGTGACCATCTTCATCATAGTCGTCCGATTCGTCTTCTTCTTCAGCCATCTGTAAGGAGATCTGCGCGAGTTCTAGTTTGATCTTCAATACTTCTCCACGAGCCTTCAAAATTCTTCTACTGGGCCGAACATTCTTCTTTGACTTCGTACTGTAATCGGTGTGGCCCCTCGGTGGCTCTTCGGTGCGGGTGTCTTTCCGGGCTGTCAGCGATGATGCACGGCTAATGTCATCGTTGCCTTCTATTTGTTCCCTCTGCTTCGTTGTGTGGGCGTAGTGGCCGCCGTGGGCAGGGTTATACCCCTCGCGGGGCAGCATGGCGCCTCAGCGCCTTCTATCGTTGACGGTGAGCGTGGTGGCATCTGGTGGTGGACGGCGGCGGCATTGGCCGACGAACCTCCTTCCAGATCGCCGGTCCACGCCTTGGCTCCCCTTCCTTGCGAACGGGTGATCGGCATCTTGATTCTGAAAACAGCGGCTTTAATACGGTAGTGACTATGTACCCAGTTCCGAAATACAAACGGATATATCCGGCTCGAAGGACCAGCGAATGTGCCGGACGGGCGAAACTCTGCCGAGTAAATGTCGAAGGTACTCCGCGAGTCGCTCACGTCCTACACCTATGGGTTCCGGAGGATACTTCCACTGCCGTCTTTGTGGGTGCCGCTGGGATAATGTGGACTGAGGTTGAAAATTAAAGTGCACGATTTATAAATACAAATAGCAAGGTAGTGAAGTAAAGTAATTTTATAACTATTATTTATTGACCACGGTTGTTCAACTACGGTTGTTCACTATTGGTTGGATGGTTAAATTGTACGGTAGTATCAAAATATCTACTGGTAGTAGCTGGTTTTCTAACACTACTGACCAGCAGCTATTATCAACTAAACTAGCTGATTTTATCACTTGTGTAACTACGGATATCAGTTATGGTATCAGTACGGATACCACTTTCACTATATGTAACTGCGAATGTCAGTTACCACTTTTTTCGGCTAGCTAACACTTTCACTGTATGTAACTGCGAATGTCAGTTACCACTTTTTTCGGCTAGCTAACACTTTCACTATATGTAACTGCGAATATCAGTTACCACTTTTTTCTGCTAGCTAACACTTTCACTATATGTAACTGCGAGTGTCAGTTGCCACCTTCACCCAGTTTTGTCAGTTTTCACCCAGTTTTGTCGGTAATTTCACTATTAATACAAAAACAATATTCTCTCATCACTTTGTTCCTTAGCGTTGTTAGGCTGTCGCGAACAAGCGGTTCTAGTAAAATCCCTTTTCGAATGATTAAAAATCTTAAATTTTGATTATACTCTTAACGGTAAAAGAGTACAAATGGCCAGGTCTATGTCAATTTATTGTTGCTTTTGTATTTGGGTGGCTAGGCTATTATGTAACGAGGACAAATCGTCCCGACAATGGAAGAAGCCTGCGTCCAGTCTTTATGGGATTTGATAGAGAAAGAAGAAGAAGAAGGAGCGTGCTCACTGGAAGCGAAGTTAACAAGATCAGCAAAATGTTTAAAAATAGGTAACGTTATTTATACATTTTAGCTATATTTATTAAAACTTTCACATTTTTAAAGATAAGTCTTCTAATTATAGTTATTACAAAACATTAGCAGCCTTACTTTTAACCGATGATCATCGCTTACTAAAACTAAATATTAACTTTCGGTATACATGTCTCTTACTACGTTCAATTAGCGAAAATAAATAAAGCTAGTAGCAGCAAAGCATTTCTTATATTGACGTCTAAAAATATTAGCGAGGCGGTCAATATTTAACCTATATATTATTTAACCTATAATTTAATTATTTTATTTCGGGAACACATCGCCGAGTGCTGGAATAAACTTTTCTTCAAATCTTGTTGAAAAAAGCCTCGGATTGGGGGCAACTAAATCTAGTCCTGTTCAATCCCCAGAAGACACAAGCTTACGCGTTTACCGTTAAGAAAACCCATTTGTCATATCTCCTCTGTTTCAATTTTTTTCGCATTGCCTCAGCTAGCATAGGCATCCTCTGTGCCGACGTATCGAACGATGTTCAGTTCCATGGTAACTTCGAAGGAAAGACTAAATTGGCCTCTAAAAAAGCTTGGCGTGCTTTGTAGAGCGGGATAGTATTTAATGCCGGAACACCGCTTGTAACTTTACATTATGACAAAATTCCCAATACCATCCGTACCGTCTGAATGAGTGGCGGTCCACCACTGTACGATTTACAAGAAGTTTTGTTCCTCACACAACTTCCTTGTGGAATCTACTACTACCAGCTGTTTATCCAGCTCGACACGACTTATGGACCTTCAAGAAAAAACCTATTTAGTTTTTAAAAGGCCGGCAACGCATCTGCAATTCCCCTGGTGCTGCTGTTGTTCATAAGCGGGGGTTACTTACCATCAGGTGAGCCGCATGCTCGTTTGCCCTCTCTCATATGGAAAAAAGAATAAAAGTTACTCTTTTGTTATTAATCGGCTGTGAACATCTTGAGTACGTAGGTAACTTAACTAGTAAAACCAGCGAACACGTATCATATTGTCTACACTCAGGCAAAACTTACAAAAGTGTACAACATAACATTCATCTCGATGCGTCGCTCGAATTCGCTATTGCTATTAGCTGCTATTATATTACAAGCTACAGTCAATAAATAATGTGAATGATACTGCAAAACATACGTAGCTAAGTACAATTAATAATCTTAGTCATGATGATGGGTTACCCTAAATCTCATTACTTGCAACTTTATTGTGTGTTTATGATTTTTTTTAGCAATCTGTTCTTTGTATATACTTGAAACAATTGTATGGTTTCCTTAGAGTAATCATTTGAGTCATGATTAAATAAAGTTTTATGAATATAAAATTATATTGTGTTTAGAGAAGATTGAATCGTTGCGCCCCATGTTGGTTAGATTATGCCTTTTAACTTTAGTTCTGTAGTCTATTTTCACCGATCCATGGAAAATAAACATTGTATACAACTTACGTGACAAGCAAAATGAGGATCTCTATTTCGCCGTTACACAAATTGAAGAGCTATTTTTGTGTAATAGTTTTGTTTTAGGTTCCAACAAAACTAAACTGTAGCTGTGGGTTGCTTGCAGATATTAATTAATTGATTAAAATTACTTACAATCAAATAGCGCAGTGGGGCTGCAATGCAACTGCTAACGTGTAAAACAAGAGTACCTAACTTGTCCAACTGCAGAGAGGTGTAAAACATGGTGACGTTATATCCCCGAAATTCTTCACAGCTGCATTGGTTACGTTTACGTTACGTTTTCTGCACATTTTCTACCTACTATAATAGAAATAATGCGCTATTAATATCAACAGCAACTAAATCACTTACCTTCAATTTGCCGACGCACTATGCTCCTATGGCCTCAATAGTATCTTCCATTCGATAGGTCTTAAAATAATCATGGCAAAAGCAAAGGTCATGTGAAACTGACATGTCACACTAAATCCGGTAGTTGATGAGAGCACTGCGCGCCATGTTGTTGACGAGTATGTTTACCTAGGACAAATTGTCCGCCTAGATAAGTCTAACTTCGATCTAGTTGTCAATGGACAGATTCAGCTCGGTTGACCAGCGTTCGGGAGATTACGATATATATTCTCGTCACGTACTATACGTCAAAACTTGAAAACAAGAGTATACAACCTGTGCATTTTGCAAGGGATGACATATGGATATTAGAATTGATCTTTCACTGTTAAATCGGAACTCAAGATTACTTAGCGGATTATGGAAAGTCTGAGCACAGCCATGCTCGGAGTTTGTCTATGGGACTAAGAAATATGGATATCCGTAAATGAACTAGAGCAACTTTTTTTGTAGAAGAGGGGGCAAACGAGCACACGGTTCACCTGTTGTTAAGTGACTACCGCCGCCCATAAACAACTGCAACACCAGGGAAATTGCAGGTGCGTTGCCGGTCATTCAGAAAGGAGTTTCGGTCCGGAAAAATCACCGGTGGTAAATTATTCCACAAAGAGGTCGTACGCGGAAGAAAACTCCTAGTGAAACGTACAGTGGTGGACCGCCAAGAATCCAGATGGTGTGGATAGTAGCGGGAGGTTTGCCACGTAGTGCGATTACGAAATTGGGCGGCTTTGATTAATAGAAACAATTCCTCAGAGCACTCCCCGTGGTATATGCGGAAAAAAATGCAAAGAAATGCAACATCTCTTCGCAGATTCGAGCCGCTCTGCGCTGGATGCAGTCATGTGGAAGGAGCTGGCACTGGGGAGCCCCAGCCCAGAGATGGAAACGGTATTCCATGTGCGGTTGAACCTGCGCCTTGTAAAGTTGTAGGTGGTGTGCCGGGATGAAATACTGTCCCGCTCTGCTGAGCACGCCAATATTTTCCGAGGCCAATTTGACCTTCTCTTCCAAGTGACCACGAAACTGCACGTCACTCGATATGTCGATGCCGAGGATTCCAACACTAGCTAAGGTAACAAGGGGAGTGCCTTGAAACTGAAGTGATACGACAAAGGGGTTCTTTTTAGTGGTTAACGCGCAAAATTGTATCTTCTGAGGGATAAACTTTTTAGATTTAGTCGCCCCCGATCCGAGACTTTGTTCAGCAAAGACTCAACTTCAGACACAAGTTTATCTCGGTACTCGGAGACGTTTTCCCGGGAAATATTGGTACGGCCGGTGTACAGAGCATCACCAGTGCTGTTATCTGCATAACAATAAATGTTACCGGTTTGCAACATATCATTGATACGCAGAAGAAACAGCGTTGGTGATAGCACGCAGCCTTGTGGAACACCAGCATTAATAGGCTTGTAATCGGAGGTTGCACCTTCTATCTTCGATCTTGATGCTCCGATATGCAAGAAAGCTGGTGATCCAGTGGCACAATTTCTCGGGAAGCCCATAGGAAGCCCCTTTCACGTGGCAGAGCCGTGTTGCAATTATTAGTAGTATAGTTGCAGCACAAATGGATCGGCCCGACCGGGAAAGACTACGCTCTCACAGAATACCAGCATAAAATAGTAGCTTGATGCTGCTGTGTTTCGTGTGGTGAGTGTAGAGAACCGGAGACCCTTTTTACTGGAAATGAGGCACATCATCTTAGTCCTCACGGGTGACAACGCATCTGCATTTTGATTCGTAATCGAGGATAGATGTAGATGTTTATGGGCCACAGCAAACACTTACCATCAGGTGGACTGCTCGTTTTTCACCCTACCCTTTAAAAAAAGGGAGCTTTGAAAGAAGCGCTTTGTGCCAAACCCGATCTAAGGCCTTTACAATGTCTAAACTAACGGCCTATGCCTCCCCCTTGGAGTCTACTGCCTCCGCCCATCTATGATTCAAATAGACCAGAAGATCACCAGCTGATCGACTACGACGAAAACCGTATCGGCGATCAGTAATCAGCTGGTGATCCTCAAGGAACCTTATGAGCTAGCAGTTTACAATGGACTCCATTGTTTTGGAGAACAAGGAGCGATAGCCCTGCAGTTTGACGGATCTGAGAGGTCGCCTTTTGTAGGGATCGGTTGGATGAAAGCCGTCTTCCATGATTTTGGGACTACGCTTAGGGAGGAGGAGTACCGAAAAAAACGCGATGGAACCGGTTCCATCTCTGGTGCACACGTCCTCAGCACAATTGGGGGGATTTCGTACTCCCACTCGACTTGTGGATGTCCAGGGAGAGGAGTGCTTTGCAAACCGAGTGCTGTGTGAACCGCACCTCAGGCATGGAGCACTCAAACCGCAGGATGTTCGGCGGCGTACGAGCCTCGTCATCGAAAGTCGAGTTGGATGCAAAGAAAGAGCCTAGCAGATCGGATTTCTCCTTTGCGGCATGGGCCAGTGAGTTGTCCTTCCAGTGCAGAGATGGAGGAGATAGTTGACAGTAGTTGCCTTGGACAGCTTTGGCGAGAGACCGGAATGCAAGGGTTCCAGATGGAGGGCGAACTAATTTCTCGCCAATTCTGCCTATGTGCTATGACTTTGCCACGTCAATGACTCTTTTGAAGGTCCCGATGGCGCAATTGTATTTCGTGTTTAGGGCGCTGGTGTTTACATCCCGGGACGTTGATGCGTCAACCTAACTCCAACAACAACCACACATTCCTTCATTCCGTACCCTGAAGTACTACATCAGTGACAGAATCAGCAACAACGTTGGGATCGTCCGGCAAGTAGCAAATCCATCCCCGAGAGTAGGATGCAAAGAAAGACTGCATCCTATCCTAATCGGCTGACCTACAGTGACAAACATAGCGGCAATTGTGATTTCAGAGTGAGTGGCACCACACTCCGGACTAGACAATGGTCCGATAAGCCTAAAGGGGCGTTGACGGAAATCTGATATCCGTCCGAATGAGAGGTCAGCAGAAGGTCCAAAAGGGAATGTACCATGTGTAAAGGGAATGTATATAATCCCCCACATCTGGAATCCACGTAGGCGACGTAACCAGTTATGTCAGACCATATGCCAAGGCAAAATCATATACAGATCTCCCAGCATGATCAGTTAAACGTAAACCAAGCCATTCGGCGTAGTGGGCGTAAAAATCGCTGAGGATCACGATCTCTGCGGAGGAGATATGCTGTAGCAACGAATCTGTAGCCATTTGGACGTGGTCAAAGAGTTGATCTGTTTCGGCATTACCGCTATGCGACCTATAGAGGCACCCGTAGACGCACGGATGGTCATCGATGTCTGCGCGTAGCCAAATGATGGACAGGTCCGAACCTTCAAGACTGCCGAGGCGTCGAGAACAGATGTGCCCTCTGACGTATACGCAAATTCCATTTCAGAGTGTTCCAGTTTGTACCCCGGTTGGGAGAGATACGAAGCATCAACCGGAGAGGACACCTGTGTCTCAGTCGGAAAGAGCAGAGCCGGCCTTGCCGTCTTGAGATGGTAATGGACGGCGTTTAGGTTAGAATGAAGTCCCTCGATATTGCAGAAATTCAGGGATGGCGTGGCAGAGGTTGCCTTGGTCCGGTTGCTCAGCTTCCCCCGAGTAGACAACAATCTTGAATGGAATTGCGCCCCTCCCCCCACAAATACGCGGGGCAGCCTGAGCACTCACGCTCAGAAGTGGAGTAGCTTGATCGTGGATGCTCAGCGAGGGATTCTCTTGGGTAGTTTAAAATTTAATTCCGCTGCCATGTTAATGGAGAGGGGGGGGGGATGAAATTGCCGGCACTCACCGGACGAAACTCGGTAGCTGAGCTTCCACTTCACGCCGGTACTCTGTGAGGTCTGTACCACCCCGGTTTGAGCCGGCCCATACGTGCAACAGCGAAGCTGTCGCGTAGCTCTACCACAGTGAAACTGATATGGACCTATTAATCAGTAAGCTGAAATGTGTGTAAAAAAGTTACTTAGAGCTACAGTTCGAAGAACCGACAAGCGATAGAAAAGGAACGGTCACGAGTAGCTGCCTCGTTCCGATAAGTGAAGTGTAGGATGGCCCTCCACTATATGGAGTGATAACCTGTTAATAGACGAAGGAAGTTGATGGATATGGATGACGGTGCTTTGTAGCTTTCCTTGAATATTTTCAGCGGCGGATTTGAAATGGCCTGTAATGATGACGATAAAGATGAAATAGTACACAAATTTATTATTAAAGGAAATATAAAAAAAATATGGAAACTTTGTTATTCCAATAATACAAATGTTAAGACCTACAAGCACGAGTGTAACAAATACAGTTTACATTGTTACAAAACTTTATTCCGTTGATCTTATATTTTACGCTTAGAATACCTATTCTACTAGTTTACTAGTTTTACTGAGCACTTATTATTTTTTTAGAATAATATGTAAAACACCCGTCCTTGCACCTGTGACTTATAATATTATGTAACATTATATAACCCAGGAAGTATTACGGCGGACGTTATTAATATAGAATAAGATCGAATCTACTTTAAATACTGACAGCTCCTCTGTACTTAACGATTTTACAAAAATTATTTAGACAACAATTAAGCAGTAAATTAATCCTCGGTTATCATTATACAACAAATCGAAAATTTACGCATTTGATTCCTGAGTATCGAATCCTCACTTTTACACAGTCACAGGTAATAGAAAATAATATTGTGTCCTTAAATTCTAATAATAACTTTAATTTTAATACCCTCTCATGAATAAGTGGAGGCCTGTGTCCAGAAGTAAGATGTATATGGGCTATAACTTTATTAAATTTTAATCAAGAAACGAATAGATAAGTAATAAAGTACTAACTACTGTAACTAAGACATGTTTTTACGAGTCTATTTTTATCTATTCGATTCTACATTCACGACTCATCAACTGATACAAAAACGATTAATTTAAAACGAATGCCTCATTAACTATAACATATCAGATGGTAAGGTTCGCCACGGCATGTTCGCTTACCTCATCGACTACAAAACATATATACATAACACTTAAATGAATGCATATTTATGGCTTTGATATACAAGATAAGGTTTAGGTGCTAAATACAATTTCAGTTTACCACAACAAATACTAAATAAACCTATTTATAAAGTTGAAGTGGTCTATCATGCAGCTCGAAAAACAGAAAATTGATGAGAAAAAGTCGTCTAATTATCCGTATTTAGTTACAAAAGTCTCTTCGCTGAAGAAACTGAATGAAATCTGAAGGAACATGTAATTCAGAAATATTCCTTTCTAATTTCTACGATATTAAACGATTATTTTAGAAGAGTAGGAGAACGTAGTGACTGTTAGATTAATTAATTTTAATTTATGTAATTGAAGTTATTTCAAAATTCATAATTTAACTTTCGTATTTAAGCATGAACAGTCTTATATTGATATTTTCAAAGGAAATTAGTTATATTCAAAAGAATTAATGTTATAAATTTGCTAATTATACTTTTTCCTTGTCCGTCAGTTATTTCAGTAATATCTGTTATTTATGGACGGCACACACGCTTCCAGAAATCACTACGATAGCACTGTACCGTTTAAAGTTAAAGTTACAGGCTATATACGTCCCACTACTGAGCACAGGCCTGCCCTCATTTCTGAGAGGGTTTTAAGGCATGGAAAGTCCGCCGCGCTGCCCCAATGCGTGTTGCCGAACTTCACATGTCTCACGATGTTTTCCTTCACCGCCGAGCACGTGGTAAATCAGCACCTAAAATTGCAATTAACAATTTCATTGGTGCCGGCGGACACCGAACCCGGTTGAACCTGGTTTGCTCGCGTATTGTGAAATTTACAGCGAGTGCTAACCATCTGAGCTACCACGGCTCTAAGCCAGGTCACCGTTTAAAATGCACCGATAATCGAAACGTTTGTATGACAAAAACTGTACAGTTTTTACGACGTTTTAAAACTATACTGTCCAACGGAGTAGTATGATAATTTGAATATATAACACGAAAACTGTGCCGATAATTGTAGCGTGTGTACCAAGCGTACAGTTTTTGCCATTTCTCATAAAATGATTTTGCCTTTAATTATTGGCGTTACACACAATAAAAAAGGACGTATCATTATCGATTTTAAAAAAAAATGCTAGTCTCTTGAAAACGTCTTTACTTCCTTTAACGAATTTACATGATATGAGCTTCTCTTTTCATTAGCCAATCTGTACACTAGATCTTACGATTTTTCCGCCTCTTGATTTTTTTCCGGCTCTTGTTTTTTTTTTTTTTATCAACAACAATGCAACAATTTCTAATGCATCGTCCGTCGATGCCATCGCGGAACGAAATGAATAAACTGCGCAGCTTTACTTGAACGTGTGTGGGCTATAAGGATATACGATTTATGTTTACAGTTCGACTTGAACTGAAGGTATATGGCCCCCATTACTTTCTTGTTTTTCATTCCCTGTCAAATAATATAAGTCTTGTCAGTCAGTCTCATCATCACTATGGAGGTTGAACAACCCCAACATCCCCAACAGTATCAGAACTTTAATGATACTTATGAAGATTTGTGGATGTTAAGCCTACACAACAACGAGGCGACCTGTGACTGGTCGCGTGTAGAGTCCTTATCTAGTCTTGACATCTACTACTCGGTTGCTATCGTTTTCCAATCGGTGCAGTATCATAACAATCAAAACAAGGGTATTAAGTGACTCATCTGTCAGTGTCCTATCTTTAAATTTATCTTTAGTGCCGTCTCTATCTAGCGCACTAGGTGCTTTCAGCAACCTCTCATATGGGGAGTATTTGGTGGGATGAATTTCTATGAAACAAGTCTGTGCTGCCGAATCTTAGCAGTTCATTTCTGTCAATGGAAAGAACAGACTCCTTTACCTCTCGTTTGACTCCATGAAAGTAGTGCTTTGATTTAAACTTTGTTTCTTTAGGACGGCCACGACGAGCTATAAACCTGCGAAGTGCCATAATGGCACTACTAGTATTAATATTACGTACAATCTTGACGTGAATAGTACGGACGACGTAAGAATTGAGGTCCAAGGAGCCACCTAGAATTGTCTTAAACCGTCACGTGTAGCATGGTCTACAGCGTTCACGGCTGACGGTATCCACCTCCGGTCGTGAATCTCTGTGAGTTATCGAGTGAGATATTCCATGTACCCGATGTGCCATTAAGAACTTCAAGCGTCTGGAATCAGACTTAAGCCAACTTAGAATAGTTTTTGAATTTGAAGAGTACCATTTCTATGATATATTTAGTCACAGCGTGTGTATGTATGTCTTGAAGATTTGAGCAATTCGCGCCACCATTAGAGCTAATATTTTGACAGGATTTACCCTTGTTCGTGCCACATGCCAAGCATCCATGGTCATCTATTGTCGCATGTAGTGCAGAAAGCTCGAGAAAGAAACATTATACTTTAAACCTTAACACGTGTAAGAAGCTGAACTTACCACTTATCAAAGTGGCAAAACTCATCATCCTACCCTATCCGCGATTTTCAAATATCTTGGTAAAGGATACGAGCCGAACAAGAAAGGATTGAAAAAAAGTTATAACTAGTTGAAGGACTTCACGTTTTGTAGGTCTCTTGTTGTCTGACTTGAAGTCGTCATTTACCTTATGCAGATTCAGCAAAAATGTGAAGTCGTCTATATTCAGATCCCGTTTCACGTAAAGTACATACACAATATGCGTTTGTTTTAGCATCCGAAAGTATTTTAAATCCACCTCGAGCATGCTTCCGTCGATGCAGTGTCTGAGAAGGTTTTTGGATTGAAACATAAAATTGCTAATATTGAAGCCACCTTGCGCATGCAATTCATTCACATCATTTACTATTCTTACAGCGGTGTCGTCACTATTTACAGAATAAATAAAATCATCGACTTAGTGATGATCAGCCACTGCTTTGAAAGCTTCAGGAAAAACATTTGTAAATGTACATACATGCATTCACGTCTTTCACGTAGTGAGCAAAATGTTCGAATGTCATTACGTTTATGACGTATTCATCGTTCTACCATATAATTCATTGTGCCTGTCTTGTATTCGCTACGTATAAGAACATGGTGAAATATTTCCTGAATGTCGCCCGTGATTGCTGCTCTTCCACAGTGGTATCCAAGAGAATGACAGGCAAAGAAGTAAGCAAATCTGGTCCACAGAATAAAAAGTTGTTTAAGGATTTACCCATAGATGCGCTATACAGTCTAGTACGAGGCGAAGTTTTTTGGGTTTTTTAGGGTTTAAAACTGTTAAATGGAATATCCCCGTCCGTTTGTTTTTATTACCTTTTCCTCTTGAGTCAGATTACTATACAAAAGAATAAATTTTATTACTAATAATATAATCCTTTTGTAATTTTTCTTCACCTTTTTTGTACTACTCTGCAAAGTCCGGAAACCGCTTCACCTTTCGCTAATGCCGTCCAGGCGCTTAAAGGCGACCCTACACTGTCACCCTATCAGGAAAAATAGGTTCGTCGTCTCGCCAAAGCTAGCCAATCTTCCAGCGATTACCTATCAGTTTCGTCTTCTTCTCCGTTATTCCCAACGCTCTCATATTGCGATGAACTTTTTCTATGTTTGAAGAATATTACTTTATTTAATAGGATACGGGCCCCGAGATATCTTAGGTACGTGTAGGCGTAAGGCACATAGTTGTGTTAGCGATTTTAATCAGCCACTCGGAGACATCAGTCTTTGCTACATGACATAATCTCTTGTCGCTGACATAAAAGCACCACTGTAACTTTAGAGTAGATCTGTTGTTTTAGCCAGGTGACCTGCTCCACAAGTTGTTATCATGGGGTCCCACTACATTCTATACAGCTTTCACAAATTCTATGAGACTATTATGTCATCATGCAGTTCAAGCCTGATGTAACGCATAGCTCTTATTTCAAAAAGTATAATCTCTATGAGATATTCTAGCCTACCGAAACTTAGTTTCAAATTGTCAATAATCTTACTTAAATTTGTCGCACTCACCAACAGCGATGATACGGCGTCTTCCTTTGTGACGCTAAGCCAATCAAGCTATGTTCTTATCTTCACTATATTGACATAATATATATGTAGCAACTGGTTAAAAAACACGGGTCGCTTAAAAGTGGCCCATGTTTTTTCAAGCCCTAAAAAGCTCACCAGAAATTGCTGTTTGTTCCTTTATAGATGTCTGCCTAGCCAGGAACTTATTTTAACTACTCCCTGGAGAAGATGCGGTGTTAGTCTTCACATTATACACAAGAGCCCTACTGGCATCGGGAATATGTGAATAATCAGGAGCATGGAAAGCGCTTGTCGTGGGAATTCCCATCTAATCTGTTAGTCGATAATTTGTAGAACTTTTATTTCTAACATTTAAAAGAATATGGTCAACCTATTTACCCAACGCCTCAGTCTGTTACGCTCTAGTTATCAAAGACGTGGGAAATGATAGAGCAGGTCAACGAAAAGTGACGCCTATGTTGGAGAAGCGGTCTGTAGTGCTCTCCGGTTGCAAAAGTATGATGGTTGTAATAGCTTCTGCCTTCAATTTACTACGTGTTAGGCCCGCAACATACATACGGAATTTCGTTTCGAGATTCCGTTTCGGAATACCGCCGCTTTTTCGAAAGCCGCTCCGAACGCAGGTCTTCCATAGATTTTGTATGAGACGCAACACACATTTATAAACTTCATACGGACGCACCCAGTGTGGATCGCATAACCGAAGCTAATGGGTGACCTAGTCCATGGAGAATTATATTTTTCATCTTGAAGAATACTTGCTGTGTTCCGCATAGGGAAAGCAAGCGTATTAATTTCATATTATATACACAGAAGCGACAGTAGCCTAATGGCAGGGCGCGGACCGCGAACTCTAAAAGGTCGTGGGTTCGAATCCGCCATTCGACTACTGGCGTGAACCACTCGTAACACAAGCAATTTAAGCTTACCAC
>DWHP01003447.1:0-13386 GCA_018247895.1 Parnassius honrathi
CGTAAATGCTGGAGATATTTGTAGGCGTAATTGTGTATTTAATGTTTGTCTATGTGTGAGAGCCACGATCTGGCGACACGCGTCCCGATACTAAAAGACAGTAGAAGGCATTTCTATTGTCTTATTATTTAGATTTCTGTGCTCACGGTCGAGCGGCGTTCGGTCTAGGCACGTCCACACCAGCTGAGGCATTTGGCGCGTTTAGTGTGTTAGGTGCGTTAGGTGTGTACCCGGCTATTTAATACTTGTTTATCTAAAAAAAATCCTTTCATTTCTTTCTTGAGTCGTGGTTGGCCCTTCGGACTTTGCAACTTCATCTTTTTTTAAATATTATTATTACCCATGCTTGACCACATGGTGGTAAGTGGTGATGAAGCCCTAGATGGTAAATCACACAGTTTTAGGGTAACAAAAACCTATTCATCCTTGCACGCGCAGATTGTATTCGGAAGGAAAGATAGACGCCGGAAAATTATTCCACCCCTTTGCTGTACGCATTACGCAAGACGAAACAAACCGTTTGGTTCTAATGCGTGAAATATCGACAAGAAAGTGGTGAAAGACCTGTTGACCGTCTGGTTGTTCGATGGTGGAAAGGAAAAGGAGGCATGTAATTCGTGCGCAGACTCACCGATATAAAATACTGAGAGGCTGGCTATTCTGCGTCTGTGCTCGAGGCTGACAAGATTGGTTTCAACCAAATCAAAATTACCAATAAGCCTTTTAGCACGTCTCTCCACTAAGTCCAACGCCGATCAGTGGCATTTTGTATCACCGGCCCATGTGACAGCAGTACTCCGTGCACGACCGGACTTACTATTTGTATAAAGTTAGAAGCTGTCCTGGCGTGAAGTACCGCCGCACCCTTGCAAGGACACCTAGTTTCCTTGCGGCTGCTTTGGAATTGGACTCAATGAACCGCTCAAGGTAGAGGTTCGCAGAAAATTCAATCCCTAACAACTGGAGGCGGTCAGTGTACTCCAAGGATAAATTTCAGAAAGTAGAAGCCAGGGTGAGCGGGCTCATTTTATCGGTAATAAAAAACACGCTTGTTTTATGAAGGCGTTGATTTTCACGAGATTGACATGGCCCCGTTCGCAGACTGCCGTGAGACTGCAGTGAGAGATTCACACGTTCAACCATAGCTTCTCTTTCGAATTGGATTTGATCCCGACTACCCCAAGCATTCGGCTGGTAGCTCTCCACAACTGTACTGTCGTCTGCCTAGCCATAGATACCAGGAACAAGCAGATTATTAATAGGCAGCAAGAAGAGTATTGCGGAGAGAACGGACCCTTGAGGAACTCCAGTGTTTGTCGCGAAAGAACTGGACGAGGAGCCATTGATGACAACTCCGAGAGATCATTCATTTAGAAAGCCCTTCAACCAGTCAATCACGCCAGGGGATAAGCCGTACGCTGAAAGCTTGCCTATAAGGCTATCGTGCCAAACCTTGTCAAAAGCCTTCGTGACATCAAAAGGAAACAGCAAGTGCTTCCCTACTGTTTTTGAGGGCTTTGCCCCATAGAGGCCGTCCATTAATCACGTGATGTTTTTTCAGCAATTTTAACACCCCCTCCTCCCTCTTGCTGATACGTGGTGAGGTTTAAGACTAACCCGCCCCTACCCAAAATCACGTGTATTGTTTAGTACCTATAAAGTATAATCTAGTTTTATTCTGAAGATATGAACCATGATAAAAATGTTTAGACGGCTGGTTGCAGGTAGTTTTTGACTGGTATAAAAATAATATTAAGGAATGTTGTAATCATGCGAAAACCATATATTGTACTAGTACATGAACATATTTAATGTACATACATCGTCCTCGGACCACGGATTAGTAAGACTTTCTTCAAGTCTAACAACTGGATAAGCATCTTGCTAAGTTGTTGGCACTGTGCTTTGTTGAAGATCAGCGTCGGTTTCATCAAGCCACTCGGCGTCAGCATTTTCGCGCACTGCACTGAGAATCTCTCTCCATCTACCGATCGATCGTCGCATGAGGATGCGTGAAAGACGAACATTGTGCATCTCTAGACTATTATTGCTCGAATTGGGTTCATGCTTGTAACCTATGCATTTACATGTACAGGCGAGTGAAGGTCACATTACACGGCGCTTTTCGGTTTAGAAATCGCACGTTTGACGAAAAAATAAATACACGTGATAATATTACTACACCCCCCTCCCCGAGAAAAATTTTTAAACTTTTTGATAGATACGGCCTGCATATTTTCTGGGACCTTGTTGTAAAAGCGTGTACATTGACCCATGAAGGAATTACTAACTTTTTGGAGTCTAGTAACTGGTATAACTAACATATGCTTGTTCCTAGTATTTACAGAATGTACATCACTATTTTTAAATAAAACTATTTTTCTTTTTATATCCATACATTAATTAATTTTCATAAGTATATTGAGAAGCCAAAGTTAATGTATTTATTTCTTTAAAAATTTTCTCTAAGGGATTTTCGTTCTTAGGTTATGAATTGTTATTATGTACATAATATTACGTAAAATATAGTTGAATAATCAAACGAGCTTACCTGTAAGCGAAGTTCGATTGAGATTATACCTTGTTGTCTCTCCTCGACGATGGAAATAATACTATATGTTAGATGTTCAAAGTCTCAGAACAGAATCAGACTTTAATTATAATTAAATTGTAACAAAGGTTAAGAAGTTTTCTTATTAATCGTTATTATAATTACAATAAGTGTAATATGCGTGTGAGTGTAACATTGCTGGAAGCCGTGTAGCGGCGGTGTAAGAATATCCACTTACCCACATCGTACCGGGGGTGTCGTAAGAGGCTGGAGGACATTGAAGCAGGAGATTGGCAGCAGCATCTTCCTGATAACAACTCAGAATAATAAAACACTGCGGTTGACAACCCGCTCGCCGAACGTGTCAACTATGGCAGAAACCCTATGTGGCAATCCTATGAGGGACGCCTTTGTTCAGCAGTGGACTTTTATAGACCGCGTAGATGATGTGATAAAATTTTAAGTATAAACATGGTGCTCGTCGGTCACCCTTATCCTATTAAAAAAAAATTATAAGACCTAAAACAACAAATTAACGCCGATCCATTACAGCATTGCAGGTCAAGTTTATTCGACAAAATGTCAAACAGTACGAGACATTCATCTTGTTTATCTAAGTTAATATGGTCACCCTTATCCTATTAAAAAAAAATTATAAGACCTAAAACAACAAATTAACACCGATCCATTACGGCACTGCAGGTTAAGTTTACCCGACAAAATGTCAAACGGTACGAGACATTCATCATGTTTATCTAAGTTAATATATCCAAGTCGCCGTATTCCTAAGATATAGATATCGTTTCTGTTAATCTAAATTTAACTTTTGTTTTACATAACATTTGTGAAAGTGCTCGTTCATACCAGACTTCACATCGTCATAAATTGGATTCTAGAGATCGTTTACTTTCAAAGGGGTAAACTTTGTGATTCGTTACTTTTATTTATTTGCTTTCAAATATGGATAGTTTTTTTTTTGAAGTTATGAGTATCCCATGTTTATGCAATATAACAGACATAGAGAATTGTGACAAATTAACTGTATGTATTGCCATTGTAAATGTTTTATGTTATAGCCAAGCTTTTTTTATAATATGGGCGACAAACGAGCACGCAGTTCACGTGATGGTAAGTGGATTCTGATACATAGACATGTACACTCTTATCCTCGATTAAGATTCAAAATGCAGATGCGATGTCACTCCTGAAGACTAAGATCGAATGCCTCATTTCCAGTAAAAAGGGTCACCGGTTCTCCACACTCACCATACGAAACGCAGCAGCATTAAGCTGCTATTTTACGCTGATGTTCTGTGAGAGTGTTGTCCTTCCCCAGTCAAGCCGACCCATTCGTGCTGCAACTGTAATATCGCCGCAGCATGGCTCTGCCACGTAGACGTACACGTAGTATTAGATAACATGTCCAATACCTTTATAGCTTAATAACCTTATGAAATTTTTATAGTGTAAGTTGTTGCTTGAACTTGCAAAGGTTGCTGTGACTCATAGACATCTACATCTAACCTCCATTACGAATCAAAATGCAGGTGCGTTGTCACTCGTGAGGACTGAGATGGAATGCCTCGTTTCCAGTAAAAAGGGTCTCCGGTCCTCTCCACTCACCATACAAAACACAGCAGCATTAAGCTACTATTTTACGCTTGTATTCTGTGAGAGCGTGGTCCTTCCCCGGTCGAGCCGACCCATTCGTGCTGCAACTATACTACTAGTATAACTGCAGCATGTCTATACCACGTAAAATTTTTTTAGATTGCATTATACTGTTGTTTATGGTATGGTATAAAACTTTTAGACTCTTTTTAATGGTAACGAGCTAACGAGACATTCTGTCTTAGTCCTTATAGGCACAGTATTAAAATAGAAAGATATAAGAGGTGACAACCCATCTGCATTTTGATTCATCATCAGCATCATCATCATCGTTACAGCCTTTGACAAGTCCACTGCTGAACGGAGGCTTCCCCCAAGGAATGCCACAAAGCAGGATGCTGATGCTTGTCCAGTTCCCATTCAATTTCCATTGCCCCACATGGATTGTTTTCTCGTATGTCACTTACTCACAAAATGTCTACCGCTACCGTCACCGTTACATTCTATTTAAGTTTACCGCTGAACATAGGCCTTCCACATAGATTGCCTCACGAGGGAGATATTTTCCATAGTTGCCACACTTGGCAAGTGGGTTGGCAACGGTAGGTTTTTTATTTTTAGTCGTTATTCAGAGGACGCTGATGCCTATCTCCTGATTTGTTATGAGGTAGTGGGTATTATTACACCAGCACTACACGGTAAACAACATATGTATAACACGTATAAGTAGACATTAATTTCTTAATTCAACATACCTATGATTGATTTGGGAGTGAGCTATTCGAATTCGAAAGCTTAATTTGTCAAACTTTATATTGAGCACTTAAAAATGTGACACAAATGAATATAAATTATCTTGCTTAAAGTGAATTACTTAACATAACTGGGTGAAAGTACATTTGTGATAGTTAAAAATTATCTCCTGTGAGATATTAAAAGAGAAAGCGCTTTTGGTCTCTCTCCAGTCTAAGAAATGAATTTAATTTCTGAGAAATGCTTTTTAAGTAGCTTAATATTTAAGGATATGGACTGTAAGATTGCTATTTGACAACTACACTAGTCGTGTAAAGAGGTTAAAAAGGTTAAGAAGAAGAAACTTGTGCACATTTTAAATCATTTTTAATAAGTAGTGTCGACACTCGACAGCTGACACTGACAGTAGGAATTATTTTGTTTTAAAATGTAGTACTTGATCACAAATCCTCTCACAAGTTCCACCGCTTTCAATAATAATTTGCAAAGCTATTGGAATTTAAAAGTATTCTAAAACCAATATCAATTAAAAATACTAAAAGAAATCAGGGTGCTACCATCTAGCAAATAAATACACCAAAGTCAAGCACGCCTTACGTGACCATACATCCCACTTTAGGCGGGACGGTTCCGATTTAAAGGTCTGTGTCCCGCTGTCCCTAAAATGCGTAAAAATGTCCCGATTTGATATTAAAAAGCGTAGCATCATGCGAACTCTGTCACCCGTGGCATCGTTATGACACCGCGCACACCAGGTTTGCTAGCATGGACTGACTAGTTGCGTGATTATTCTGAAAACTTACACTTTTGAAATTAAAGTTACGAAGTGACAATTTTTGATTAATGTACAATAAATTATTAAATAACATACGTTATTTCTAATTAGTATTTATTTGCTGTTCAGAAAAAATTAAAAAGCCAGCAGCCACATTTTATATAATTCTAAGTTCTCATTCTCACTTGTCAAAAGTATCAAATCTATAATAATTTTAAAGGTGTCCCGCTTTAAGGAAAAAATAAATGGTCACTTTAAGCATGTCACAAATACGATGAGTCGATCTATGCTTCGACTCATTGTATTTGTTGGACTAAGATTGGTAATTGAAAGCTTAAGGTAGCCCTAATAACTACGACTTCAAGAGTCAAACACCTCAGTCCGCCGTTGATCATAAGTGCAGTAAAGCTCTCAAAATTCGGTTTTTTTTTCTTTTTTTTTTTCTTTTAAAAACGTTACCCCTACACTTGGATTGTCCCCTGTATCGTGGAGGGAGTTTACAAATACAAATTGCACAAAGACAAACAACCAGACCCGGAACAATAATTTGTAGACCATTCAAAAACATACTGGTTCCGTGTGGGCATCGAACTCGCGACCCCAGCGCCGCAGTTCAATGTTAAGCCACTGCGCCACGGAGCCACGGAGATATGTAATAAGTAAAAGTTACAGTGTAACAAGTCACAGTGTAGTGACGTTAGAATATCCACTACCCCATTTCATCCTATGGGTGTTGTAAGAGGCGACAGAGGGAAACAAATCGGGAGACGAGCAGCAGCGTCTTCCTAATAACGACCAAAAATAAAAAATGCGGTTGCCAACCCGCTTGCCAAGCGTGCCAACTTTAACAAATATCCCTCCTATGAGGCAATCTGTGGGGGAGGCGTACATTCAGCAGTGGACTTTAATTGACTCTAAGTAATAAGGTAAAATAAACGCAATAAAATCCGTACAAAATAGTATCATCAAGTTTGGAACGTTACTGTATGTAGCAAATACAGACTTTATTATGTTTCATTTAATAATGATGGTGTCAATTTCGCAATTTAATAAACTGTTTACATTGAAAGGTTATAAAAGAAGAAAGCAAAGTGGTCGTCACATGCATAATATATTCAAATCTGGCAATTAAAGAATAGGATTTTTACCCGACTTCAATAGAACAAGAGTAGAACTTTTCGAGTGTACGTATGTATTTATGTATGTATATTTCTTTAACACGCTCAGTAGCCAAATTGGCTTGGTGAATTTTAACATGTATAGGGCGACGTTAGATTGGTTTTAGTAGTAGAAGTGACATAGGTTATATATTTTACATATTTATATAGCCTAAATACATTATTTTACATATTTATAGCGTGAAATGAAAATTTGTCGACGAGCCATAAACTTTATAAATATTAAAGACTGCTATAAATATCTACAGTGTTATTTTTCAAAGAGTAGCCAAAGAATCATGCCCACTTTCCATAGATTGATTGACCTGTCACTTGATTCCTTTAACAGGTCGCGTCTTCCTACAACTACTGTTGTATAAAAATAATTATTGTTTATAATTACATAATAACTTAGCATCTTTTCATTTAGAGGCCAGGGAAAAATGCTATTAAGTAAATAAAATTTTGAGCTGTCATATAAGGTCTGTACACATATTTTTCTTTCCACACCATAGTATAAAACCATTAAAAATTGTATCTAATCATAAATTAATAAGTCATAAAAAAGAAATTCGTTATTTTGAACATTCATAAACCACATCGTGATGAATGAACAAGTTTTTCGTAGTCTGAAACGGAACGTGGAAACACGTTTTTAATATATTTTGGGCTTCTGGGCCTTTGAGCCATTGTAAAACACGTTCCGTCTCCAAAAGTCTGTTGAGAAAGTAACATTACTTTTTTTCTTGGCTTTATTTGAAAATTCAATTACGCGTTACGAGATAAGAAAAAAATATGCAATTTTATAAGATATTTTACGTCACTAGACGCGTTAGAAAATTTTCAGGTCAATAATGGACATGATTCTTTTAAACTTAAGTTCAAATATATAAATAAAGATATACTGCTACTGCAGTTTTTGAAAATACGTGTAAATGAGGCTTCTATATTTATTTAAAATTATCCCTAATTCCCAAACTGAATGTGATTTATGGGTAACAACGTTTTTACCCTTACAAATGTGTACGTGCGCAGTAAAATCAGTTAAAATAATGCATTAGCACGCAATTTGAATTTAAGAGATAAAAAGGATAGAAAGTTTGAGATTTTTTAGATCAATTTTCTTTACCATTCGCCTATATTATTAATTATTCTAAACCCGCTTTGCAAATTTGGCCGGTTATTGCAAATTAACCCTGTATATAATATAATGATGATTTTTAATTATTACTACGAATATTAGAGTTATCGCGATGTATGATGTAGCCAAGTTGTCATTGCGTTCCGCTGTCGGTGAGCCACAAAGGATTTTATCGCGGAGAACTATACTTGCACTATAGTCAGTATATTACTTGTGTTCAATATAGATAAAATTTTAAAACTACACATGACATAACCGGGTCATTAGAAAAAAATTACATCCTTGATACTTGGAAAAGATTAACAAATGGTAAAATTAAAATTTTGTACAACCGACTTCAATATAAATAAAATGAGCACATCATCTATATAGTCGAAGTCAATTATATACACATTATTAAGGATAACTCAAAAACTACCTTCAAATAAAAAAAGAATCATTAAAATCGGTTCACCTAGAAATAAGTTCTGAGGTAACACATTAAAAAAATACTGTCGAATTGAGAACCTCCTCCTTTCGTCGGAAGTCGGTTGTAAAATAAAGTGAATCTACCAAGCAGTTATTTGAAATTCGTTTTGTTCCTTGGAGTTTGACGTCCTGGTAAAACATCGTGGGGTAACTTTCAAGTTATGTTGGAATTTAAATTCGGCATGGGCTGAAGACGATGTTTAGTTGAACAAAGTCTTCGCGATGTGTAAAACCATAGCATCAAATTGGCATATTCATCATGTGATGATCGAGAAACATTCTTCCCGCTATGAAAAGTATCTGTATCTATCAGTGAATCGTTAACAGCTAAATTTTAAATTAAAAACTTTAAAAAATAATATTCTTGTAAATTTCTTTATCCATGAATTCCAGAATAGACCATATTATCCATTATTCACTACACACATTTATCCTATGATATCCTTATATATTATGCCCTCATTGTTATAAGGGGCGATTATGGGATATTTCATAAAGATCAGATTATGGGTAATGCGATAGATTATGGCGATAGATGGCGATATAACCATCTTGTTTACTACAGGAATCACGCTGCAGCTATATTATGGTTGTATCACGAAGGTAGTAGAAAAGGAAGGTGTAGGTCGCCTCGACCGGGGAAGGACCACGCTCTCACAGAACACCAGCGTAAAGTAGCAGCTTAATACTGCTATATTTCGTATGGTGAGTGTAGGGACCCGGCGAACCATTTTTACTGGAAATAAGGCATTCCATTTTAGTTCTCGGGGTTGCCAACGCATCTGTGTTTTGATTCTTAATCAAGGATAAATGTAGATTTCTTTGGGCTACAGCATCCACTTACCATCAGGTGGACTGTGTGCTCGTTTGTCACCGTTGTTCTATAAAAGAGGCGTAAAGTACACGGATCGACCCAGGAACCAGCGATAGAGGTGCAAAGCGACTTATACTCGATCTTTAATTTGCCTGCCAAGCGTGATTAAGACAGTAGCCTCTCTGCAATAGGAGAGACCAATGTCCAGCATTTACTTTTACATTCGGATGAAGATCACCTCTTGGAGCAGAGTAGCGGTCTCTTTCCTGCTTCAAAACTATGTCAAAAAAGGTATGAGACCTGTGCCGAGGAAAGGTCTTTTCCTCACTATATAAGTATGTAAGTTCTTTACTTTTTTAGTCATGAAGACAAGCCAGCTTTTAAAGGCCATAATTTTAAAAGCACACTCAAGTTAGAACATAAGCCATCATTATATGTTATACAACCAGTTACAAAATCACGGCTTAATGGTCATTGCATGTTGCGTAAGATGTGCACGAGAACCAGTTTACGACGCCGCGATGGCCCAGTGGCGTGCGGGTGTGGCGCCATGCCGTCTGCCACACCGGTGTAGTGTTGCTAAGTATAAAATTTACCATAGACAAGTCTTGTTTCTAAATATTTAAAATAATTGTAGTTACCAGTTAGCTAATTAAGTGTTTGCTACACTAAAATGAATTATATTTGCCTAAAAAAAACAACTATTAGAATACGAGTTTTTGTTATTTTATTTCTACGTTAAAGGATTATGATAGGTGTAAAAATAAGTACCTACCTACGTTAATGTAAATAAAATAAAACATACATTATTTGAGTTCATACTGTCAATGTCAAACACATAATTGTCGCTTAGAAAATTTATGTCGTATGTTAACGTTCATATTGCCAATGTCTCAGAGCAAGTACACTTTTAATAATTAATGTTATTACGCTTAGGTCAATGTAAAACACTTAATAGTCTGTGGTCAAACAGTAGCACAGAGTTAGCCTAGGAGAAGTGAAAGTGCTCACAACTAAACAACTCCTTCAATTCATTGAAGATAAAAGGCTAAGGAAAGGTGAAGGATTGTACTAATGATGGTGTCTTTCGAGCGGTTGTAAATTAGATAGCACCTAGAGACTACCATATAAACGGAATCTACTCATGTGACCACACTGTAGAATAGCACCCGTGCGAGCAAAGCATTTCCTTAAAAGTAAGCTCAAACCACAATATATTTGTTATACTAGACTAAGTTATGAAACAAGGAATTTTGAATTTTAATATTGTATTTTCGTTTGTCTTATATAGGTTACTGTTACCGTTACCGTTACAGCAGGTTGAATGGTCTAAGGTCTATCAAAGTCAACTGCAGCGTCAAAAGTTTGAGGCGTCTGGTACCCGCCGCAATCGTGAATCTGCCAAGTTTGACAGTAACGGCAAATCCGCGGCTTAGAACCATGTCCAATATTGGACTTTACGGGCGGACATAAAAGTAGATGTAAGGTACGTGAGGGTAATATGGTCAGCTTAAGCTTTGCTGGCCTATAAAAGCAAAACTACGAGGAGGAATGAAATCTATTTAGATTTCTGTGAGGAGTACAAAGACAAAAACACAAAGTCGTATACGCTAACTAATATATAAAGAAAATAATAGGAAACAAGCTTTGACAATAATTAAAGCGAACACTTCGAAAAATCAATTAAAAAAAACTAACTACACTACACAATACTCACATTGACTAAAATATTTGCTACAATATCAACTGTCAAAATGACGTCGAGTTTGATGAGTAGTGCCCTTTTCACCCTTTATTATTTGATTGACCGATGAAGAGCTATCTCATCACACAGCCATCTATACAAACCAGACTCTAGTTTTTGCGTAATAAGAAACTGACCATATTAACCGGAAGATTAGTGTGTAATATTTTCTAAAATATCATAAACGCATAGCGCCGTATTATAAAAGATAGTTCATATTTAGTATCGTAGTATACATATACATATATAGTAAGAAGTTCCGTAGAAATATTTGAAATGTGTGGAATTTGTTATCAGTGGTCAAATTTCGCGAAGACTGTGGAGCTGCGGCTAAGGATCTTCATTAGTTAGAATATTCTTGAACTACAGCTTAAACCCTGGACTATCAATAAACTATGTTTTGTAATAAGACATTTAAGCTTTACTAAAGTGGCAGCCGTCACGGTACTTATTATTGCAGTAATCGTTATTCGATAAGGTAATTATCTCCCTGTTTATATTCAATACATTTTAACGGTACTTCTTCGTGAGCGATTGACATCTCAACAAAAGGGAAACCTTAACGCAATTTTGTAGCTATATTATAGCTACTTAAATTCTTCGAACTCGTTATATAATCAGCATGAAACATCTAAAAGTTTTGATTTCTTAGCAGGAAGTTACGTCAAAAATTACGAAATTGCTGTTAATGTAATCATCATCATCATCATCATCATCATTACAGCAACTCAAACGTTCACTGTTAACGTAAACATGATATTATATTTGACTAAAATATGAAATAACTAAATCTTTTCAAGAGTAGGTATATTATCAAAATAATTAGTTTCTCGTATTTTTAAATTATTATTTTTTGTCTACGTTCTTTGATTTCTGGTCTTATTACACACATGACAAATGCGGATAGGCTGGTTGGACGAGAGAGTGATTTGTTTTTTTAACCATGTTAAATTGATTTTTTTCTGTTATATCGTAGAGGCGTCTTACAATATATGATTTGGGCAGGTATTTGTAGAATTTTTTCGTGAATTTTTTCAGCCGGACGCTCAGACACTGCGCTACTGAGGCGTCGATTGCTTCTCTCGCACAATATGACGATGATAAAATATGAATTACGCACAAAACTGATTCAGTCAGTTTTGTGCGTAACTCATTCAATTATATCAACGACATTCATTAGACCACATGAATACCGCAACTGTGACAAGGTAAATCATGCTCACTCGTAAATATGCACGAGTATTCTCTACAGTTCATTGCCCCCTATCGTAGTCGGATCAATTTAATTGGTTATCGTTAATGATTAACAACGCTCCAATTGTCGCGTGGCAATGATAGCCATACTGTGAGTAGGGTTACCACACTACAAATTCTTTTAGATTTTAGAAAGTTCTATACTTACATTTAAAATATTTCAAGAACGAAAACATATTTATTGAGTCGTGATAGCTTTTAAATCTCTCTGACGACTCCGTGGCGCAGTGGCTTAGATTAGTTGAGTTCGCATGGAACAAGTACTTGTATGGCTTACAAATAATTTTTCGGGGTCTGAATGTTTGTCCTTGTGCAATTTGTGTATGTAAACTGCCATCACAATAGAAGAGAAAATCATAGTGTGGAGGTAACATTGTTTTTTAAAGAAAATGAATATAAATAGAATACTCTTTATTTGTGCCTCTTACGACTAAACGAGCTGATGGATTTTGTAACGTATGGGTGTCTTAACCGCTGAGCACGTGCTCATGCGAGATTACCAAAATTGTAACTCAAAATTTCAACGTTGCATTCGGAGATCGCACAAAAATTACGCTTACTATGTAAGTACGCTTCCAAGAATATCAAATATATTTATTATCGAAACATCGTTAATTAAAAATAGGTTTAAATAAAAAACGACCAAATCTGTAAAATTACTTTTCAAATTACATTCATTATAAAGTATTCGTGTTTATTCAGCGTTTGGCCTTTCCTACTTTAAAGTCCATTGCTAAACATTGGCATCTCTATAATCCCCTTTGTTGCTGGGTTGGCAACTATAGTTTCAATTTATATAATCAGTCGTACTTTGCGAATATCTATTATATTGAAGTTTTTAAAACTCTATTTGATTAATTCCGCGTAAAGAAATAATAATAAGCACCTGCTGGGCAGGACATATTTATTTCTTTAGGCGAAATTAAGCAAATTAAGTTCTAACAACTTCAACCACAATTTTTATATTTTGAGTTTCTATTAGTAAGGAGCTGCTACACGTCTGCAACCCACGGAGTTATGTGGGGTAGTGGACTTCATTATAATACGGCCGACGTATCTTGGCGAGTCCGACCTTCGCGCAGAAGGTTGCGCAATAGCTTTTTTAAGGAACAAAATGG
>DWHP01003448.1:0-13385 GCA_018247895.1 Parnassius honrathi
GGTTAAAACAGGCAAGAAGATAGCCGAATACATTGTCAACCGAAACTATTATAACTACTGTAAAGAAAATTTTGGTGTAAGTATGGATTATATTCAACTATCGTTCAATACAAAACATCTTGAGGAAAGGTATCGCAAGTCAAATTTTGTAATAAATTACGTTACCTTAGATATTATAACTAATGATTGTAATTATAGACAAACTAAACTATGATAGCTACTGTTTTATCAAAATACACTCTAACATGCTATTGTTTTTGTTTAAACTAAAGTTGGTAATAGGTATTTGCATTGACGTTTTAACATTCCTCAACTCAGCAGGATAAAAATTGGGATTGAAAGCAAAAAAATTTGCCACCATCAATTTATTTATCCTAGTTATCAGTACTCGATGCCTTTTCAATAAAATTCGTAATAAAACTCAATAGTCGCAAAGATAACTTGAAACATTTTTGAAATAACGCAAGCACGTGAGCTAGTTAGTTCTCTTAATCAGTGACACAGAACACTAAATACCTTTAGGATGGATCAGTGACGTTACCACAGTATCTAATACAGCGGACAGCGTTTAGCAGATTTGAGGCACACCCAAAAAATTATTCTTAAAATTGATATATACAATTTATAATGTAAATTTATAAATAGAAATCAATATTTCTCGCTTACTTTTTGCAAAATCTATTACAAATCCATATTTTTTATCTTTTTTTACACGGCGTAAAATATCTTGTTGGGTTGCGGTGTTTTCATTATAACAACTCAATATAATAAAAATCTGCGATTGCGAAGCCGCCCGACAAGCGTGGCACATATAGCAAAATCCCTCCTATAATGCAATCCGTGGCGGATGCCGGTTTTCTGCGGTGGACTTTTATAGGGTGTAATCGTAATATAACTAAGAGTTCGCATAACAGTAATTCAATGCTGTGTGTGATCCATAGACAAGTGACATCTATGTGTATATTCGATTAAAACGAAAATGCTATTAGGTCGAGGAAAAAGTTTCCTTGTATTTTGTTTGTATAAATTTGAAGGAAAATCTCTTTGAGTGTACTGTCCGTATCTCGCTGGTTTTAATGTCGATGCACATAGAACATTAAGAAAAAGAAATAACCGTTTCCCAACATTTTTCATTGTTTTCTATCCGCCAAAATGAGTAAATCTAACGAAGAAATTCTAAGTCTGAAGTTTTATTACAAAAATGGAAAAATGCAACTCAAAGCGCAAAACAAATTTGTGACGTTTGAACCTCATGCAGTGTCAGTAAGGCGAGCACAAAGTTGGTTCAAGCATTTTCAGTCCTGGAATTTTGATGTTAAAAATGCAGCTCCCTCTGGTCGCTCTCATACGGATCATCAACGCAATTTTTGAAAAAGTGGAGCAATGTCGGCATATTAGTAGTTACGACATAAGAGGAAAATAATTAAGGATTGGCAACAAAACGGTTTTGACCCATTTGAAAAAGTCTGGCTATACAAAAATGTTCGATATTTGGGTACCACACGATCTCACTGAAAGAAACCTAATGAATCGTGTACTCATTTGCGATTCTCTACTGAAACGTAATGAAACCGAACTATCTTTGAAGCGATTGATCACTGGTGATGAAAAGCGGATCATCTACGAAAAGAACGTGCGAATAAGATCGTGGTCAAAGGGTAGTCAAGTACCACAGACTAGCGAACCTCGGATTAACACGTAATAAAGTGATGCTGTGTGTATGGTGGGATTGAAAGGGCATCGTTTATTTTAAGCTTTCACCGCCGCGCAAAACCATCGATTCCGATCTCTACTGCCAGCAACTAATGAGACCCAAGCAAGAAATTGGGAAAAAACAGAAAAAGAGTGGTCTTTCATCATGACAACGTCAGACCACACACATCTTTGACCACTCAGTAAAAATTGAGTGAGCTTTGTTGACAAGTGTTATTGCATCCACCATATAGTCCTGACCTTAAAACCCACAGATTTTCCTCTGATGTGGTCTCTTCAGAATTCTTTGGGTAGTGTTAGGTTAACATAAAGAGAGGACTGTCGCATTTTTTTGATCAAAATGCCCAAGATTTCTACAACGGGATTATGTCACTACCTACAAATGAAAAACTTTGAAAAAAAAATGTTTTGAATTTGTATATAAAATACGAAGAAACTTTTTCCCCGACCTTTTAAGATGACTAAAATGGAATGCCTCGTTACCAAAAAAAAGCGTCTCCAGTGGTTGTCTCCATAATTTATGCTGCTTTGATATTCTGAAAAAGCGGTCCTACCCTGGTCGAACAGAACCATTCGTAGATATAATTTGTAATTTGACACAGTTAAAATTATGCAACGTAAATAACTATACGCCACTACACAGTGCAACCAACAGAATGATACAGGTTAATGGATGTTCCATTAACCTGTATCATTCTGTTGGTGTCGTCAGAAACCACAGAGTGAAACTAAAACAGGAAAAGGCCAGCAGCATCTTTCTAGAGACAACTCAAAATAATAAAAAACTATGGTTGCCAACCTGCACGCCAAGCGCGGCAGCAACCGGCAAATATCTTCCTATGTAGCAATCTATGGGGTATGGATGGAAAAATATATAATATTTGTAAACAAGAATACCTAAACAATTTTCACAATCAACCAAAATATTAATTATTATGAAAGGATACTGTCCACCATTCTGTTGACGAGACTCAGATAGTAGTTCAAGTCCGGAGCCCAGCCAGTGGCTTCCACCTCCGACTTGGCCAGGTAGGTCTGGAAGGTCTCCGTAGTGGCCCAGCCAGCAGGCCTCACTTCCTTTAGTGAACCTAGCACTGCGTTCACCAATTTACGTTTCAAAAGTGGTTTGTCGCGAAGTTTTGCTTCGTAGTAATGCAGAGTGTTGTAGAGGAAAGTCACCGGCCGGTCTGAAAGTAACGGCGAGCGAAATGACACAATTAAATATTACTTACCAAATAAGAGAAAATGAGCAGTAGAAAAAAGTTCACCATATATTGGTATTGCACTATATATATTCTAATTTAATTCAAAATTTTTGTTCTACTTTTTGTAAATTATCAGTACCATACTCGGTTCTCAATCAGCTTACGCACAGCATCAACGTTTTCTTAGGTGACTGCCGTTTTTGGACGACCTTGACGGGGATCATCACTGAGCGTAACACGTCCACGTTGAAATTCAGCAAACCAGCGATAAATTGTGGTTCTGGATGGGGCTTCATCACCAAATGCAGAAATCATCCGGTCAACACACTGTTTTTGTGTTAAACCACTTCGAAAGTCATAATAAATCATCGCTCTTGAATTTTCTCGAGTCAATTCCATTTTCTCAACGACTAAACAAGTTTGACAAAACCTTGTGACAAGACCGAGAATCTTTTTTAAATAAATAAATGGTATTCGATTTTTAAAACCAAGGAGTTTTCAATTAAAAAGATTTTAATATGACAGGAACAGTGGAAATATTCCATTCCCGATACTTTTAGTGCAGCCTTGTAATAGGTTTGTTAGTCGGAGTATACACCGTCTACTACGGCCTTGATGAATCCGATCTGTTAAAAAAAACTGGTGATACAATTGCACAAGGAACAGGGAGGAAGCTTCGAAAGAAACGCTTTGTGCCAAACCCGATCGAAGGCCTCCGGAAAGCCTAAACTAACGGCCAAGGCTCACTTTTTGACTCTACTTCCTCGGCCCTTCTATGACACCCCGACGAAAACAATATTGACAGTCACTAATCAGCTGGTGGTCTTCAAAGCACCTCATGAGCTAGCAGTTTATAATGGTCAAATCCAAAGAAAAAAAAATAAAACCCAACTGAAAAGACGAGACTTCACAACACGAATGAAAAACTAAGATAAAAGAACTTTGGACCTGCCATCTCATCGTAATTTCTTGAAGTTTCGCACTTTCGCATTGAAAGAGGGCTCTCTTTAAATGAACCGGTTTGACTTAGAATAGTCCACTGAAAAGCGAACGCCGGTGACCCCAAGAACTACTTTCAGTAACGCAATAGTCTCGTGTTGTGTGGCACTGAAAACGATTATTTGCAAACAATATCTGCGATAAGTTACTCTACAAAGAAGCCTATCGATTTGTACATAGTATTTTTGTACCTATTTTTTTATTAAATCAACAAACTCAACAAATGAAAAACAGCAGCATAATACTGCTTATTTATCATATGGTGAGTGTATACAGAATTAAGAAAAGCGCGCTACTGTTGTCGAACATTACGTCATGTTGTTTTGTATTTTTGACAAAGTTAACAAACGTCATAGTTATTTTAAATCTATCCATACACTACGGCCTATAAAAGCCTTTCCCATAAATGGCTTTATAGGGAAGATTTTGCCGTAGTTGCCCTGCTTGGCAAGCTGATTGGCAACCGCAGTTTTTATAATTTTTTGGCCCATTTCCTGTTACTGTTACAGTACAGCCACACCTACTTTTTGCCATGAATTAACCGAATACACCAAAGTTAACCTAATAGCTAGATAAATAAAATATATTATTAATCCTGTTACCAGCTTATTTAAAAAGGTTACTTAAAAATGGCCACAACCTTTGATAAGTACTTGATGACTATCTCTGATACTTGAAATCTGATAAAATTGTCTTTCCAGATGTGACCATAAGCTACAGAACAATAAATAAATTCTGGAATTTTAAGCTACAGCTAGCCCTTACCACAACTGACAGTCGAATGTATTAATCAAATAAACATTTTTATCGTCTACCTTTAGGTGAACAGTTGTGTTGGTGTAGTTCTCTGACTGACTGAAATTATTAAAAATTAATAAGTATTACTTACATTACAACTTCGCAGAAATATCTATTATGAAGTGTTATCAGTGTGTAAAAAGTGTAAATAGGTGAATGCAGTGCATTGTGATGGGTGTAAATGACATTTTTGTTTTACATGTAGTGAATTTACTAGCAGTGAAATGAAACTAATGAGGCTAAAAACCGAACGTACAATATCATACCTACGCATATGCACACCATGTCGCGAGCAGCTGTTCCAGTTCCGATTTCGATAAAAGCTATTGAGACCGGAATTGGCATCGAAATCTGGCCAAACTGATGCCACTTCTGCGTCAAATACTGTCGCTTCTGATGTTATCGTGGATCTGCGTGAGCGCTCCCGCGCTGATAGTGCAATAATATTTTGAAGGCGGGCACTGAGAACTCTGATGCGCAAGATGTCATACTAGGCCAGAAATATGATGGAAATGTGGCGACTAATATTATTTGTAACCTAAACAACGAGATATCCTCAAGTGTAGTGCTTAAAATTTTAAGGCTAAGAAAGAGAGAAACGGGTAAGACTTGTTTGCTCGAAGTAGTGTTTAAGTCTTGTTGGGTAGCTGTTAATTACGCTTCAAAATATACAAAACTTGAGCAAACAGTTACTAATATACTGCAACCTAACTCCAAGATGAAGGACGGCCCTGCAAGCTCTGGCACGCTGAACTGCTGGCTAGGCAAGAGAAAGATCAAACAAACTTACTTCACTGAGAACCCGAAACTATAAAATCAAAAAATTTTACAATAACAACCTATACACTATACTCACGTTTTATATATTTACTTAGTCCCTAAATACTAAGTTTGATTTATCGTTACCCCACATTTGTTATAATTTCAAAGACAGCTCAAAAGCTCGATTTCAGATTACCCATTATACAGATTAGATAGGTAGATAACCCCTGGAAGAAAATCGTTAGGTGGTGGTATTGCAGTTTGTGTACAGAAATTCATTAATGTAGCATTAATTGTTGAAAAAAAAACACTGCATACATGAATGATTTGACAGAAGCACTTTACCTTTATATTCAACTCAAATCACATCACTTTATGTTAGTGGTTATATGCAGAGCATTCAATGACAAGGACTGGAATATTAAGGAAATAAAAGTGCTACCCGTGCGGTTAACGAATGGGATTTAAAATGGCGTCGCCTCTGTTCACCTCTCGCTCTCACACTGTCATTATCTATACTCACAGTCGCTAGTAATAACTAAAAAAATATGTTGCGACATGCGTTTTTGCTGCTTTCTATTACGTAAAGAGCTGTCACATATTTTTAACATCAGCAATATCCACTGAGGTAGACATTCATCTATCCTATGCTTGGCATCAGTAGTCAGAACTGAACATATGAAAATCAAATCACATATCTATACTAGACATACAAGCTAAGCCATTGGCAGATAACATTGAAGATTCAAGATCTGTTGCATCTGCAATTACCGAACCCCACTGCCAAACTATGGTAAACTCTGCCTTTCATGAGAGAAGCCCAAGTAAAAAATAAACTAATATCAAAATAAAGCAGTGCACTATTTATAGTCTGATAAGGTGGATAAGGGCAAAATTATGTAGTGAATTATATCTGATACCGAATTTCCTTTCCATAAATTCAAAATACAAGGTCACAGATGCATCCCCGATTAATTAGAAAATGGTAGATGGCAGTAAATAGATAAGTGTTAGGCAGTAAGCAAATGAGAATGTTTTGACAGGAAAAGATTCCTTAAAAGTTAATTGATTTCATTTGTAGATTTTTTATAAGATTATTTTTAGAAACCAAAAACTACATGTTAAGAAAAAATAAATCACGTGTTTTGACAAGATCTCCCGGAATAGGGATTGTTAGAATAGACTTAATATTAATTTCAATCTTTGCTTGTAGGCTCTATTCTGTAAAAAAAAATATTAATTTATTAAATAGTCAAGTAAATCAAACAGATTTACTAATATTTCACCTTACTATGGCGAAGCCCAAAAGGATGTTTTTATTTTTGACTGGTATGAACTTAATGTAAATGTTACCGTCAAAATAATTAATCTGGATATTATTTAACTATCCAGACAGTATATGAATGAAAACAAACTGATTATTGGGACAGAATTATTCAAATAATCTAGCTATTTTATAAAATATCAAGGTAGACTTGGATAAGGTAATAAAACACTATAAATTTTAGTTCTTTTTTATATTGTGGCCCAGCCAACTAGCTTAATTAGCCTTTCAGTTAACAGCCTAGCCTTTTCACAAAAGGGCACCATTCAACTAGCGGCCTGAAAGATATTCAGCCGATGTTTCTGATACAACATTGCACATTACATGTGGTAGAGCCATGTTGGAGCTATATTAGTAGTACAGTTGTAGCATAAATGGGTCAGCTCGACTGGGGAAGGGCCACACTCTGACAGAATACCAGTGTAAAATAGCAACTTAATGACTTGTCTTATCTTCTTTTATCTTCATTTGAATTTGTAATTGAAAATAGATTTAGATATCTATGGGGCACAGCAACCACTTAGCAATACCATCAGGTGGACTGTGTACTCGGTTGTCAATGTTATCCTATAAATAAAGTCCTATAATATCAATGACACAGTAGGTTAAGGTGCGGCCAGAGTGGCCCCTAGGCCTTAAAGCCATGTACATTTATATTATACACATAGTGTATCATTTTTAATAAATTACTTATTTTTAAATAGTAACAAATTTTTACTTATAAGAATGTTCTCTTAGTGGTAATGGTTGTAGAAAAACTTATTTTTTCAATGCTTCCAAATTGTCTGTACTTTTGCCCTCTTTGACAATTCAATGCTCCCAGAAGGCAAGCTTGCCAGATAGAAGAAGCTTATTATGGCCGTGACTGCCTAGTGTTTAGGACACTTTATTGTAAATAGTTAATTAAACTGTAAATAAAACTTGAAATGCAGCACTAAAAATCTATTCTTTTAGGGTCGCAGTAGCTCAGATGGTTAACAATTGCTGTAATTTTCACAGTACATGAGCAACCCAGGTTCCATCCCAGCCGATGCCAATTAAATTGTTAATTGCAATTTTAAGTGCTTATTTACCACATACTCTGTGGTGAAGGAAAACATTGAGTGGTGAAGGAAACACAAAGACATGTGAAGTCCACCAATATGCACTGAGGCAGTTCGGCGGACACTTTTTTGCCCTAAAACCCTCTCAGAAGTGGGGGGAGGCCTGTGGCCAGCAGAGGGATGTATATAGGCTGTAACTTTACTTTTGTTGGTATATAAACCTGCTATGAACACGAGAATAATGAAGATGTGGATTCTATTTCATCATGAATATAAAATTATATAATTGGCAACTATAAAATAATTGTATACATTCTGAAACATAATTTCCCCAAATAGAATAAGAAGTCTAGTGAGAAGATTAAGACAATATTTTTAATAATTCTAATTCTTTTGACCAGAAATTTATTATTACAATAGCCACCACTACCTAATAGCCAGAAAGATGCAGTGGGCTATAAAATAATATGAAGTAAATGTTCCCCAAATGAATGTAAGATAAAATGAAATATCATTTTTTTTAATTGTGATACACCAATCATATTTATAAGAAAGAATATTTCGCACATCTGCATTGCATTTATGTAATTACAACACGATGTACTGATCTTATTTGAATCACGGCGCTCTTATATATTTTTAAAATATTGTACATACATTATTCATAGTAATTCTATCAAAAATATGCTTAGACACATTTCTACTTTTCTATACATTTTATCACTTGTTAAGAATTCAATTTATTATTAAATTGATCACGAAATCATAGCATAGAATTTTAAACTGTATGCGCAAAATTAGTTGGCGCGAAGAAGTATATTCTAAAAGGTTGTATGAGTGTTATGTAAAGTTAAGTCTTTTATACGTTACCTGATCTCTGCATAGTGATAATACTATTTGAAATAGAAATTCACAACAAAAACATTGCTAGTTCCCAACTTTTTAACACTACACTCAACTGAACTGTCAACAGCTATAAATTACACCCGCCCTTGGACCAGGGAAAATTGATTTTTGAATTTTATTGCCATTATCAAAATGATGCAAACTAGGTACAGTAAGAAATATTTTTGATGTGTGCAACCGTGTTGGTAATATAAAATATTAAATTACTAGGACCAAAGAGTATATAATCACTACATTTAACTATATATCCTGTGAGCTTTTGGACTTAAAGGAACATTTCGATTGTTTAAATATGTTTTTTTCGCGGACAGGGAAGTCGTTACGAATATATTAGACGTTTTAGAAAAAATTGGTTTGAGACAACAAAGTACTACATAAAGAGGATTTATTAGTTAAAAAATAATACGAATTAAATGTCTCAAAACATTCAATGAGTAAAAAATACGTTAATGTTTACTTACGAGTGAAATAATATTTCATCTTGTTTTCTTTCATTGCGCATATTACAGGCTAAAATGCCACAACCACCCATTAAAAACAAACGTTTGACTTTCATTTTAAAAGTTCTCACAATAACACACACGACACAGTAAAACTTAAAATATACACATCTAGTACATTATAACTTCAATGGTTTGCTTAATAACTTATAAAGGTCCCAGTACGCAATGGTCTGTGATGGGCAACGCTTTGCAGTGCAAAACTGTAGGCCACGATCACTTGGTGTTCGCACAATGGCGCATGGCTCGTAGCTGCCTGGCAAACCAATACCTCCAAATATAAGATTGGCATTGACATTGCGATTTGTTGCGACTGGAGACAGTTGTAGGAGCCTGCACTACTTATTTAAAATATCAAGTACACTCATATCTAGAATTATTCCAGAAGTATGTTTGGCTCTGGACCAAGTGCTAAAAGACATGATTAAGGTGAGTTAATAAAACATTGGTATGTACGTTGAAACTTTTATTCAATAATTGTTTCCCCACTACAATGTTTTAAGTTGGTTATTTTAACAATCGTAATTCAAAGATCTTGTATGCATCAGCAAAAATATTTTGAGACCTACTCTATGGCTGAGAACACAATTCGCCAGAAATTATTTGCATAGATTCCTCAGGTATATGGATCGTAGAGTCGGGTCTATGGATTGATAAATTGCTTCTTGTGTGCATGAGGAAATAGGGAGTTCAGTAGGTGGAAGAGAGGATGGGCTTTGTATAGGAGAGGTAATTATATAAGTTTGCGAAATGATTTGAAGATGTTGACAATGAGGGGCGATTGATCCAAGGCGACGACAGTGATGGTCAAGGATAATTGATTGCTGAAGAAGTCGGACGTTTACTTATAATGATTTAAGAAGGTGAAGACGCGTACTGAGGACTTCAGTTGCGACGCCGTTTTAATAGTAATCCATCAATATCTTACATTAGTTCTTGTCTCTCATTATCTGAATATTTTCTGAGTTTGTTAGCAAGAAACCTCCCATACAACTCGCAATCGTCCTGTATTTTATTTTGTTGGTCTCTATTGAGCATAGCCTGGTTTAACGTATTAAAAGCCTTTGACATGTCCTTTTCTGCCTTTTCTAACTCAGGTGACTTAACTGTACATCTCTTCTGTACATGTATCTAAATATTCATGTCCTTTGTTTCTGTATTGCTTTTAGCATCACTTGGAATTTCCGTTTCTTGTTCTGTCTGTTTTCCAATACCTGCCTGAAAAAAAAATATTTCTTTTATTAGATTCCCACAAGTCCTGAAGAATGGTTGAACAAAACGGAAGGATTCAGTGTTCCCCATTACCTTGGCGCGATAGACGAAAAACATATGACCATATTAACACCAGCTCATACCGGATCTGAATACTTTAATTACAAAGGAAGTTTCAGCATCGTTTTATTAGCCCTAGTAGGTATTGATTACCGTTCTATGTTTTCTAACATAGGAAGCCAAGGTAGAATTAGTGATGGCGGTGTTTTAAATCAAAGCAATTTGTGGAAAAAAATGTAATGGTACCCTTAATTAACCGTTTAGTTGTCCACTTCCTGGAAGTAATACTAATATGTCCTATGTTTTTCCGAGTGATGGCGCTTTTGCTCTTAGTACTTGTATTATGAAGCCCTTTTCTGGACATCATCTGTTAGGCACTCCAGAAAGAATGTTCAATACTATCACCTTCTCGTGCAGTCGTACATAATACTTTCGGGATATTATCGTCAGTTTTTAGATTATTTAAAAGACCTATTCCATTAAATTTCGTCAAAACTTCTACTACAACACACAGCTGTTTATTACTACATAATTTTTAAGAAAGAGTAAATTATCCCGCAATATTTATACACCACCTGGTAGTACTGATATCTATGATAGAAATGGTGAATTAATCCAGGTAGGTATGAGAGTAAACCGTGAAGAAAATCTATTACCGTTAAAATCTGTGCCTCTTCGGGCTCCTATTAATGCTACGCAAATAAGATCAAATTTTATGAATTACATCCACCAAAGTTGACTACGTATTAGTAGAGCCAGTGATGCATAATTTAATTAGTTTATAATTAGTGGAAATAAAAACGAGTAATACTTACTTACCACCTTAATAAAAATATTGGAAATCTTTTATTTGTTTTACTTACCTTTTGTTGTTGAATTTGCAGGGAGTCTGCAATGTGATTACATGCATCATTGACCTGAAAACATCGTACCTATATTACTACATATTATGTTAAACGATGCTCTTCTATCGCCTAAGTTCATCAGAGATAATGTAGGATTCGAATGCTAAAAGAATTTTAGAAATCGGCATATTAGTTTCGGAGACTATTCGATTCCAACAAACAATCAAGTAAGTCTTTCCTCTTTATAATATTAGTATAGACAGTATAAACATACCTTGTTTTCATCCACGTGCAGTGCATTATTTGAGTCCTAAATTGCGGGCTTAGATTGATATAAATCAATAAACTTGAAAGTTTATTGATTTATATCAATTTTAGAAATTTCTAGTTCCAGCACGTAACAAAAAAGTGCACTATACCGGTCAGCGGTCGGTAACGAACTAAACAATGGTTGATTGTGTGAACACCACAGGTCACGCTATGCCACGATTCCTTGGAAGTGTGCCCAAACATCCGACAACAACCCCATTACGCGCTACGATTGACAATTATCGGCCATTATATACCATTATCCCCTGTACACAATGGCGATGGCCTGAAGTGGGTCAGCATACACCATTATGTACTGGGGCCATAATCTAGTATACGTAGTACGTATACTAGAGAAGACACCTCAACTCGATTGTTTGTAACACGCGTTAGAGCGCACGCTCTCCCATTCACTTAGTCTGTGTTAAGTGGTTGCTGTGACGTGAGACGTTTGAGTGAAGAATTCTTTTAAATTATATGTTATAAAATGTGTCTTCGTATGCATTAGGAAACTATTCAAACAACTCGAGAAACATAAATAAAAGTCAAAGAGCGACTTTTCACCAGTAAGTTCAACATATTATCTTTAAAACACGCTTAATTTAATTATATTTTATCAACTGCAACATATATGTGAATTTCAAACAGTAAAATATTTTTATGCGCTGACTTGACACTATCGACGTATAAAGTTAAATAATTATGGATAGTAAAGTATTAATATATAACCACGGTATAAAATGTTCATGCATTAAAATTAATATTTTTTATTATTATTTGGATTTAAAGCTTTCTTCGGTCGTGTCATGATTCTCATGATACAAAATAATCATGGATCAAATTTGTTCATAAGAATTGCAGTAAAGAAACGAGTTTACCGTCAAATTATTCATGCATATATTCCGTGCATTTCGAACAAAACGACAAATATACCACAAAAACAGGAAGAGTGTACTCAAAGAAATCTGCAGTACCATGTGATAACGTAATTATATAACAATGCTGGGATTTTTGTTCTATTTTGTGACTAGACCTTGAACGTTCAGTATATTTATGGACTTATGAATATTTTACTTATTAACCTTTAAAAATATTAAATAAAATATCCTTAAAATACAATTCTGACATAATATTATATTAAATTAGCGCATATGCAAAATAAAAAACAATTCAAAAAATTGTTCTTGATATTATTAACAATACAATCTAAATTAACAATTATTACATACTGACCATTCTACCTACGTATAATCTATGATGATAAAAACTGCCAGCGCAGGCGCGATGCGTGTTTATAGTATAACGTTTATATCATGAGGTCAAACAGAAGGAGAACGATCGTTGTAGAAAATAGTGTCCCAGAAATATGGACATAATAAGTGAGGCACTGCGATCGCTAAATTCTCTCAATGAAAGTCATTGTCAGTATATTATTCCAATCAGATGCTGTCCAGTAGCACAATACAATATTTCACCATTTTTTAATATTTGTTTTTGAAAAAAATTAAGCATGATTATTTTCTCACCAATGCCGCGAAGAAAATTTGTACATTATTCAACTGTAGTTCGTGCCAAATCGATTGAGAGAAACGGACATTGACCTTTCGGTCGTTTAACCAGGGGCTACAAACCTTCAATATATAGGTACTTTTTATATGTAGTACTTTCTTTATTTATAGTATTTTTTTATAATGATTGATATAATATAT
>DWHP01003449.1:0-13382 GCA_018247895.1 Parnassius honrathi
ATATATATATTATATAGAATATTTCAGCAAGTATAAAAGACCGTATAATGTTATTGGTATCTCATCGTTATGTTTTTGACGGACGATAACCGTCATGTGGCATTGTAAGAGGCCTATGTGCTCGCTTAACGATGCTCACATCTCTTCCTTTTCATGATTAAAATTGCCTCTTCTTTAGATCTTTAGCGTCACAGTTACGCCATGATAGTATAGGCCCCATGCCAACAAATCTGAGTTATGAGATCGATAGACATTGTCTTTAAAAGAAAGAACTTTCTTTTCGTTTTCTTGAATTTTTAATTATCAGCTCAATAAAATACACTGCTGAACATGAGCCTCTTCCGTTACTGATTGGGTTACCATAATCCCCAATCGGTCTTTTAGTTTTTAATGTAACAAGTAATATTCGTAAACCAAAATATTGTGTAATCCTAAGGTTTGTCAATTTTATTTTCAACTATCTATTAATTGATGTTTTTCATTTTAATGCAATAAATAAAATTCTATAATTATCACACCGATATTTTATCAACAGGCACAATTTGTGCTCCGCATATGTACTTTATTGCTAAATGTGTAACGACGTTGTAAAAGTTAATGTAAAAATGTCATGAAAATTTACTAAACCGGCGAATTTGGAGGGCTCTAGAATTTAAGTGTACTTGAACCTTGCCTGCCATTGATGGAGCTTACGTAGGTCCGTGTTTTGTACTAGGGCACTTAAGTTGTTAAAGTATAAATTTAAGTAAAGCAGTTTCTTAATCATTCTTCTTAAAAAATCTGCCTGACCTTATTTAATTTTTTTGCCATGAATTTTCTGTTTAAAGAAAAGGAGGCAAAATATATTATTTCAAAATTAATAAGTTAATAAGAATGTATATAAATAAGTAAAGTAGCAGTTGCAAATAATATTTTGTAAAACCTACATAATAGTTGGATCTAAAGTCTATTTGTTGAAGTATGGGTGACAAACGAGCATATAGTCCATCAGATAGTTCTTCGTCCTTTTAAGATGCTAAAACAGGTATTGTTGAGGGATGTCACATTTTTATGAGCAATTGATTATCAAATTACAACTTTATTATATGTGAATTTGTAAATAATGTTATAAAGGAGTGAACAAAAATTATTATTATTATTATTAAAAGTACCAACTTTTATGCGACGCAATCGGCTAACATACGAACAAAACTGGCAATCAACACAGTAACGATGTATTTATTACTAAAAATGTCGACCTTAAATCGCACAGTGCACAATGTATTTCGTTCTACATGTATTACTTTTTAACTATTATAAGCTATCGACTACTACCTCATCTGATGATAACTGGTGATCCAGTCGAATTGGTAAAGTGCACTTGTTTAGCGTAACAAATCCCTGTTTACTTTTACCTGGAAGATAATTGGATCGAAAGACATCTTTTGACAAATTATAAAGGTGCTATAAATACTAATGTTACTTATTTATTTTAGAAACTGTGCTTTATTCGTATTATTAAGAAAATGAAATAAAAGCAGTCAGTGTACGGCCATAGAATTTCAATAGATGTAAATATTTAAATATATAGTCGAAAATATGTTATAGAAATAAGCAACTAGGTGAAATGTTTCCGCTACAAGACCAAAAGAAATGTAATTTCGATTTCCTAAATATATACTACATAATTAAGGCATAATGTTGATATTTTCCATAATATTTTAAGTAAACATTGTGTAAATTTCACACGTCTTTTGTATCGAGTAGTGTAAAGTGTGAAGTTGTATATTATAATCGATATAACAAATACAAATAATGATGGAAGTGCCTTATTATGCTGTAGTATGTTAAGTCTATATTAAAACTGATTAAAAAATAAGTAAGCAATAATAAATAATAGTTTATTTTTAAATCAATAAAAATAAATTTTTAAAAGAGCTAACATTGCGAATAAAAAAAAAAACTGCAAAGTATATTTCGAATAAGGGCGATAGAGACATTTAATGATTTGTATTTTAAATATCCCCAAGTATATCTTTGAATTTACATTCTAGCGAGGGAATATCAAAAGAAGCAGCATAACACTAAATATGTCTCGAAAAAATTTTGCTGGCTGTCGGGCGGTAATCCCGAAGTGTAAAAACGCTTATAAATTTTGTTCTTCTTTGTGGATGGTTGAAGAATTCATTTACTATAAGAGAACTATGGATCCATGATTTTTTCACGAGTATGTTTTCTTTTTATAATATTAAAGGTGAGGACTGTATTAATTTAAGGATAAGTGGCTACATCAGGCCATGGACAACTGCAACCAACTTCAAGTAAAGAAGGCTACAGATATGACGTCACCCCTGAGGACTAAGATAGAATGCCTATAGTTATCATTAAAAAAAGGTCTCCGGTTCACTACATTCACCATAGAAACTGTGTGAGGATGTGATCCTTTTAAGATCGAGTCAACCCATTTGTCATACAATCATAATATAGCCGCAGCGTGGCTTTATCACGTTACCCACGTAATTCCCACGTGGTAATTTACGGTTTTGCATAAATTTTGTCTCCATCTAACGTTTGCACCTATAACTAAGGCGCTCTGACCACCAATATACCGTCATTATATTTATATTTATTTATTTATCCTAAAGAAATTGAAATATTCTTCATACATATAAACAATGACAAACACTGAGCAGCTATGCACAATATAAACGTCATGAAACACGTTAAAATCGCGTCAACTACACCAACAACTACTAATAAACTAACTTCATTAAATAACGCGCTAGAAACTTGTCCAGTGAGAATGTTGGAGCATGATAGATACGAATTAATAAATGATTTACTTTGGATGCGCTAAAGTAATAAAAAAAAATTATTACTGATTGTATGTGTGTGTGATTGTATCATTATTGATTGTAGGATTAATACTAGCCTCACTGTATATTTTTATTTTATAAATCATTTTAAACCTACTGGCTTTATCTTACGAAATCATCAGCGTACTACATACATCTTTTCTATTACAACGTGTGTATGTCATATATTAAAGTGCAAGAAAATATACGTAACATTTGAAAAAACGAGTCAGAGATAGGAGTTTTTGATGTTATGTGGTAACGAAAAACTTAGGTGGTCATTTACTGATATGTAGAAACTGTACAAATAATATTAAGTAACACCCCCATCTAACTTTAAGTAAAGCTGAGAAGGAAGCCGACGTTACGCATTACTTACGATTGCACTTTATTCATAGAATTTAAAGAATTTTATTCCTTAAACAAGACTTGATTGCGGTGATAAAAATTGATTAGGCTATTATACCAATGTAGATGAAATTTTAAGTTAAATAGCCCATTATCATCATTATTATCTTTAAAACCCTTAAAAAGTTCACCGCTGAACGTAGGCCTCCCGTAGGCCAAAGACTGTCATAGAGTATAGTCGAATTTCTGCATCTCTTACTTGTTGTCACTCAATTTAGTGGGGTGAAAACTCCAATTACTGCTACGAGGCTCCTAATAGAGAACCTTTCTTCCCCGGCGGTTGTCAGTTCTTCGAGCCATTGCCACTTCAGCTTATTAATCCGTTGAGTTGGACTTTGTCTAATAGAAATTTAAATAATTATATTTTTAGTATTTTTGCCACTTCAGCTTAGTGATTCGTACAGCTCATACCAACTATTAAAACCAAACATTAGTCGGTAGTGAATGTTTAACTTACTTACATAATTTTATCTAGAGCCCTGTTCTTCTATATATGAGTGGTTTAGTTTCAAATTTGGTAAAGTCCAAAAACAATATTTTTTTTACTGACAGAGTTAGATTTACTATGTAAAAAGAAACACTTTTTTAAAATTCAGAACTAGCTAAAGCGACGCCTTTGTCTCTATAATCTACTTTCAAAAGTGGCATTGGCATCACTAACGGTCAAATCTCTGACAGTTCATTATCAAATTTAGACAAATCTATCTCGACAAATCAGGATTCAGCACTCAGTATGGGGCCAACAGCCATGTTGATTTTCTGTCAGTTGCCGTGTTTGCGATGACGAATGTTTCTCTGCATTTTAAATTGAATAAAATTATTGAAAATGGATAAAAATCCCCAAGAAATACAAGAAACTCGAGGTAATTTATCAAGGAAACAGTGGAAGCGTAACGCAGAAAAACTATCTCGGTAAGTAAACTTTGAACTTCGTGTCGCCATGCATTTATGACCTACGGACTTCAACATTTTATAACCTGGATTGTTTGAGTTTGCGTTGAATGCGTGATTTGTGAATATTTGACTGAACTGGTGCAACGTTTTAAATTTAATTACATGTGGTAGATATCGTACTCGTGTCTGGTTGTTTTACACTATTGCCTTGTAGTACCTATTACACATAATAATAAATAACTAAACTCATTGGTGTGAAGCTTGGTTTAGCACATTTACATGTTTTTTGCTTCGTGCTTTGTTTATTAAAAAAATATTTCAGATACTCTCCAAAAGCTCCATTAAATATCAAAGTAACTTGTGATCATTAGTCCAAGGCATACAGATGCACATAGCTTAGAAACAATTATATGACAATTCATTCTGCATTTTACCGAATAAAATTAGAAATAGATCAGGATAACTTCCTGTCGTAGGACGTTTCTGCACGATTTGGGACTAAAGAAAGAACGGGTAAATGGTGTTATAAATCGCCATTTCAAAGACGGGTTCAACAGCTAAGAAAAGAGAGGTGGATATCGAAAAAAAGAATTTTTGGAATAGAGAAAATCAATCAAAGAGTTTATAAAAAAATTCAAGCTTTTATATATTCGCTATTGCAGAGGGAGCGTAAAATGCGGGCAATACCTATCGTCTGACCTATCCATTGCCGAAATGTATAGAATGTACAAAGATCAAGCTGCACCAGAATTAATGAAGGTTCAAGCTTTATATTTTCGAAGGATCTTTAATACTAGTTTTAATATAGGATTTGAAAGTCCTCGTACAGACGTTTGTTCGACTTGCCTGCAATATCAAGAACAAATAAACACGAAAAGAACGAAGGAAAAACTAATGATTAATAAAAGGGTTCATAATCTCAGAGCAAAAACTTTTTATAACTTGTTAAAGGAAAATAAGTCAAATTTGTTAATTTTGATCTGCAATTGTCAAAAAAATTAACCGATGCCAAAAATACCTGTTCATATTACATATTACTCTCGCCAAATGTATATTTACAACTTTATCATCGTCGTGGGATACTCGAAAATGGAGCTCAAGAAAGAGAATGTCTATTCTTACACTTGGAATTTCTCACAAAACTATTTGCAAAAAATTAAAATCTGTCAGTCATATAAACCTAGATCCGGTACTCCTCTTCGTAGAAGTGACGAATAAAAAACTTCGTGACGTAAAAAAACTACTCACTACGCATTATGGCGAAAATTGGGATGAAGTATCTGATTTAACATATTTTAAAGACGTTCTGAGAACATGAACCTGAACATTGTGAAACAATACAAGATAATCCACATCTGATAGTTTAAATGTGAAGCTGCCAGAAGGCACAAAAATTAGTTTAGATGTTTAAAAAAAAACTTTAAAATTTCATCAATATTAGTCCCGCAGTTTAGGTTTGAGTTATCCAAACTTTTGTTACTCAGTAATGCATAAAATTCTGTACCTGTAAAATTGAACTTATTATTCTGAAAAATTATTTCAAATTTAATTTCGAAATAGTTTTTAAAAGCATATAGGGTGATTTATAATATTAGTCGGATGCAAAAAATTGTATTGTAAAGTGACAGTTAAATATAGTTTTTTATTAGTTTTTGTAAGTTAGTGAGTAAGTATGGTTTTTCCTTAAAAATTCTTATATCGATCTTGACAGTTTCTAAATTTTATACGTCTATTGATGTCATATCTGACAAAAAAGTTAAAGATTTAATTTTCAGTTAAAATGAAATAATTTCTAGATTTTTAAATTCTTTGTATTTTTTTCCTTCATATAACTTTAATCTTTTAGTCTTTAGACTGAATTTGACAACCACTGGCTGACGTTGACATTTATTTTCAAACCTAGCCAAATCCTTCAGTTAACATTCAAATTCAGTCATATCCAAAACCTTAACTTTCAAATCTGGTCAAATAATGACTTGAGAATCAAAATCAGCCAAATCGAAATTTGAAATAATAATCCTGGCTTTTTTTTTGTATGGAGACAAGGTTTATTTTTCTGTAGATATTTTTAAATATGTCGTTTGAATTATCCGACGCAAACTTAAATTTGGTTAAAGGATGCCGTATTAAAAAAAAAACATAAATCGTACCATTGTAGAACTTACGTAATAAGATGTACGTTCTACAATGGTACGATTTGATTGGAATTACGTAATAAGGATTTGATGAAATTTGAAACCAAACCACTTATATGTAAATAAAATTGAAGTGTTTCTCTGTAATATCGAAATAATTGCCTTTTACAGAGCTAAGAAGGTTATTCGTGGTATTTTTTTTAAATAAAGGTGATAAACAAGCACACACTCCACCTGATGGTAAGTGGTTGCTGTGGCCCATAGACATCTACATGTATCCTCGATTACGTATGCAGATGCGTTGACCCGTGAGGACTAAGATGGAATGCCTCGCTTCCAGTATAAGGAGTCTCCGGTTCTCTACACTATCCATACGAAACACAGCAGTATTACGCTTCTATTTTACGCTGGTATTCTGTGAGAGCATGGTCCTTCCCTGACTAATAAATAACTGCAGCATGGCTGTCACGTATAAAATTATTAAGACATGAGTAATATTTTTTAAACCTTAGCCTGTCTGTAAAGAAAATTCAAGAACAGATAGACAGCAATTCCAGGTAAGCTATATTTTATCCGTTAAACTTGGAGTTTTTTTTGGGATATCGATACATTTTAAAAATTGTATTTGATAATTATCTTATATGTATAATCTAAATAGCTCCACATTAGTAAATTCCACCTAGACAAAGCTGCGGCAGATAATTAGTTGTAAATATTTTGCTAGAGATGTTACAAAATAACATTACGACATTCTTACCGCCGTTTCAACATGAACGGGCAAGATTGTCTTTTGAACATACAAATAATTAAATACCTCCTCCGAATACAACTTGATTATATCATTAATTGTCATAGTATGTAGTGTGGGAACAGCGTCACCTGAAGTTGGAAAGCTTAGCGCAGCGTTAATATGAGCTAACTTTAGGGCGAAATTGAATTTTATGAATACGTTGAATTTTAAAGCATTTATCGTGAGCTGTACTTTAATTTTAATAATACATATACTTAATAATTTGAGAATTCGTTGAAGTATTTAAATTTCATCTAGTTTATTGCGGGTGAAACTTTTGAGGATAATTTTGTCATTCGTAGGCGTGAGATATTTCGGTTTAGTCTTAAGAGTCAACAACCCATCCGTAGCCTTGTTTTTCAAATTGATTGTAAGTGTCTAAGGGCTGAAGTAATTAATCACTATCAGGTGGGCAGTGAGATCTATAGGTCTGTCTGTCTTGATAGACGTTTTTCAGTGGCTATTTCATCATACATATAATTGAAATTTGGTGTAGTTATATACAGTTATTCATATATAGAGTGATGTTTAAAATCGAATTTTCTACTTTAGGTGATTAAAAGTGATCAACTGTAACACCAGGGGAATTGCAGGTACGTTGCCAGCCTTTTAAAGAGGAGTAAGCTTGTTACTTGAAGGTCGTATCGGTCCGGAAAAATCGCTGACGGTAAACGATTCCATAAAGATGTCGTGCGAGTAAGAAAATTACTAATAATTCGCGCAATGGTCATCGACCTCGTGAATTTTCTCACGGTGACTGTTGGTGAAATTTGACTCCCGCAATATAATCAGTTCCTCAGTGCACACTCCCCGTGGCAAATGCGATAGTAAATGCAATGGGGCCAAGGGGATGCAAAATCTCTTCGTAGGGCCAGTAGATTGAGCTGATCATAAAGAACTAGGTCATCAACGATTCGAACCGCTATTCGCTAGAAGTGTTCACGTGGAAGGAGCTGACATTGTATTGCCCTAGCCCAGAGATGAGAACAGTATTCCATGTGAGGCCGGCCTGCGCCTTGTAAAATTGTAATCGGTGTGCCGGCGACAAATACTGTCCTGTACTGTTATTGATGCACTTGATGTGTACGTGAGTGTTCTTATAATAAGTTGAAAATTGTAATAAAAAAATACATGATTTATAATTTTTTTGGAAAGTAATTTTAATTTATCAACATATTTGCTTAAATTATTAACAATTTTCTGGGCAGATTGTTGATGGCCTTTGCTACTGAAGTCTCCTGCGGCAGTTCTTTACGGGCTTTTAATACTCTTTAATGGCGTAGATTACTGCTGTTTCGTAATTGAAATATTTTTGTTTATCAAAAAAATATCTAAGCTTCGAAAATGTACTAGTCTGTTGGGGCAAGGTCTGGAGAATATGGAGGATGAGGAAGTGTTTCTAGCTTTAGCTACCTGTACCTGTTTGTAACACTTCTATATTTTACTTTTTTTTGCCACGAATGGTCTAGTTCTTGTTTTGACACCTATACGGAGTTATCGGGTTGACGATAGCTAACCGCTGTCGCTTTAAGTTCATCATTATTAATACTCTTCTCGGCTTTCATTTATGAAGTCGAAATTTCCTGAACGAATGCGATTTACCAGTAATATGGTTCATTTGTTAGTATGTAGTGCTAATTTCGTTTATGTAATTGATATTGCGTGTCGATTGAGATGCATTGTTTCCACGTACATTCATATTTAAAAATCTTACGATTATTCTGGGACTCCAAGGTTATAAACATAGCAATATTGCAGAAAAAACCTAAAAATAGAACAACCGATTTCGAAAAAGGAATTACATATCTTAAGCATAGAATGTAATCGAATTTAGTTAAAGTATCTCCATTCTTGGTCCGGTGGTTGTGAACACGGCTGCTGATCATGAGGTCCTGAGTTCGCATCGGTTGGGTCAGTGGCCATCAGTGATTGAGTTTTTCTGTCAAAAATGCTCAGTAACAGCTCGGTGGTGTTTCAGCCCCGTGTATTGATAAACACGTAAAACCGTTGATCCTGCGATAATCTCTCTCTAGTTGGATGCTGTCCTATTAGACTATGAATGAAGAGTGTGCGCATGCCAACACTCGGGCACTATAATCCTGTCCTGCGCAAATGGCTAGTCTACGTCGAGACGAACTGCCGTGACCAAAGTTCGGTCTGGAGGACATTATTAGGTGAATTTGAAATTCTAAGTTAAAAAATAACTATTACAGTTCAAAGTTGCCTCTTTCATTTTTATGTACATCGTGACATCTTTAGTTTATTAGTACATTTTTTTTATTCCATATTGTCATTCATGTTTGGAGTAAAATATCATTACGTTTATGTAGGTCCTACATTTCTATTTATGTTTAACAAAACATTGTTCAAAGCTATTAGAACATTGAAACACAAACAGCAAGCTATGACTGTCCATTCCATGCATGCGCCTATTGCAATATCCGTTAAGATTACGGCTTCTATTTCGATATGCACAATATCGTCAAATTGCAACATTATTTTGGTGGCATGTGTGAACGCTCACGGTGTAAATAATAGGCTTATGCCGAATATTGATAATTTGAAGGAAAATGTTAGTTACGTAAGGGATAAAAGAAGAAGGAATATTTTTGGATTCAACTCGGTGATTCTAACCCAATGGGCTGGTTTTAGAGAAAAAAGCGATAGTTGAAAACAACCTTTTTGGTAATCGTGCTTATCTCAAACCTAAAAGGAATACAAGTAATATATGTTTAATTTTATTTAAAAAAAATCCAAATAAATACTTCAAAGTTGTTACCCCGGCCATACCTCCAAGAGTAACCAAGATCCAAGAGATCCAAGAGTTGATAATTATTATATTAGAAATTCGCTATTTTTATGTATTTAACAAAATACTGGGATAATGTTTAAAACTTACTTTCCAAAATCACTATGAATATTTTGAGACTGAGGTTGAGAGCAGGATGGAAGTGCAACCCAAAGCTTGAACTGTTAACAAGTTTCATCGGTATTAGTATATAGATACAGTAGTGCCTTGATAAACCGAAAACCCAAAAATTTATACCCTGTGCGGATTAATGAAGTATTCGGATTATAGTATGTAGATATTATATCATCTACAGAGTCAAAGTCATCCAGATCTTGATCAAAAGTTTCCGCTGGTTTGAATAACAGGGGCCACAAAGGCTCTCAAGATTTTTTGATCAATTTTAAGGGCACTTGCCGCCAACATTGAGCTGGAGCAAATACAGCACCTTTCTTGGTATTTTTTTTCAAAAATTTTAGTTAATGTACTTTCTGCACGAATGAATAATGTGTTTTATATGTCACTAATGTTCTGGATTTTGGACTTTTTGATCCTTACGTTGAATTAAGGCCGTACAATTAAAGCGGCATGTATAAAACAGTGAAATTTTCGTCAATTGGGCGCATATCGTCTAATCGGCACTGTGATATTCTACGACACAGCGGCTTGTACCAGCAGGCGGTCGGCTGGATTGTAGAGGCGGTCGTCTGGATTGTAGAGGCGTTCGGACTGTCGGGGGTTCGGATTATCGAGGCTCTACAGTATCTGGCTTTTCGTGCCAGTAATCATATTCTTCCACATTATACTAGGTTAATAATAATACCAATTTTAATAGTTTAATTTAAGAAAAGGCCAAATAGTTGTAGGAAAACCTAAAATGAAAACCCAAGCCTAGAATGAATGAAAACGCAAATATACTCGTAGTTAATTGAAAAATCTAGCAATTTTTAATAATCTACTGGACCTTCCAAGGCATTATTAGGGATTGCCGTACATCGGTCTAGCATACTGAGCGAGATTCATTTTCACCTGCAGAATAAGATACTGTTAAGAGTTGAGAAAAAACCTCTCTTGAAGAAATATCTCTGAAAGCTCTTCAGCGGAACCAGCTCAACAGAATTGACGTCGTGGACTGAACTGAGTACTTTAGCATCGTGATATTGTACCCGTTGAACACAACATCACCAGCATTGCGTTGTGTGTATTATCATGCAAAAACACGAAATCTTGGCTTAACTGCTGTCGTTGAAGGATGACCAGGGGTTGCACAACCTCGTCACTGTTCGATCCGCATCAAACTGTTTCGATTGAGTATCGCTCCAGTGCAAATGCGCGTTGACTTACAATAAACATTGCTATTAATTTCTACGTCACAGAACTGGAACTCTAAGCGGTCTGCGAGTGTGAAGATTGACTCTTTGTTATCTGCATATGTTAACTGCAACCAGTTTAAAACATACCCATAGCTTTTAGCACCTCTTATCGGGTTAAATGACGTCACGATATACTGCCCAGAGTCACAATAAATACAGAATAAGATGCAATAAATACGATGCAGTTATGATCTCTAAATTTTTCGTTAGAAAACCCCGTATAAAGCGGCCAAGTTAAGTTTCCCTCTTTCTCCTTAATGATAATGTTTTTGCATTTTGGTTTTTATTTTTAAAATTCATCAATTATTTAATGCAGCTTACACTTAGAAATTTCCTAACCAGTACTTTTTCTAAAGATTTTTCTTCAATAAGTGTGTCAGATTGGCTTGTTAACTAGGCATTGTTTTTTTATGAGATAAGGGCATTGATATACAAATTTTTATATATCAATGGATATGGGTGACAAACGAGCACACAGTCCGTCTGATGATAATTGTTTGCTTTGGCTCATAGAAAACTATCCTCGATAACGAATCAAAATGCAGATGTGTTTTTAACCGTGAGGACTAAAATGTAGTGCCTCGTTTCCAGTAAAATGGTTGCCCGATTCTCTACACTCACCATACGAAACACAGCAGCGTTGAGTTTACACTGGAATTTTGTGGGAGCGTGGTCCTTCCCCGTTCAAGCCAACCAATTCGTGCTACAACTATACTACTTATATAGCTGAAATTGTAAAGTATTGTAGTGATTTCATTTAATTTCTTCTAATCCTACCTTGACTAGTTTTTCTTAGGGAACTTGGAAACTTACATCTTTATCGCTTGTCGCTTTTGTTTTACACTCTTAACTAATTCCATTGTTGCATATTGAGGCTGGAGGACATTTGGTAAGCAAACAGGTATGACCACGGCTCTAGGCCTAATTTATTGTAATAGACGCGTTGGTACCGAATAGCCATGGAAATTCAAGAGAGCCTATGAGAAAAACGGTTAACTTATTTTTCAGTGTAATTTTTTAGGTGTTTAGTAATTTTTCCACAAACTACTAGAACAAATGAATTAAATTATATTATTATTCCCGTGGGTTATTTTTTAACTTACAATTATCAATCTTAAAAGCAAAATAATAGCTTATAATAGCATGTAGATTCAGTTCTTTAACGCTTTTATAACGATAAACACAGTCTCTTTGCTCATAATGAATTTTTTTGCCTTTCTTTTATATTTTTTATGAAGGGGCAAACGAGAATGCGGCTCACCTGATTTTAAGTGACTACCGCTACCCGTGAGCAACTGCAACACCATGTAAAAATCGCTGGCGTTAGTTGATTTCTCAAGGAAGTTGTACGAGGAAGAAAACTTCTTGTAAATCGTCAAGCATACAGGTGGTAAAGATGGTATCTCGAGTTCTGTCGCGATGCGCGATGGTGAAATTGAGTGGTGAAAACGTCAATGATATCTACATAATAGATAGTCTTTATCTATTAGATATCATTGACTTTTTTATTACTGTATATCGTTGGTGGTAAACAAAGTCAATGATATCTAATAGATAGTCTTTATTTTAATGCGAGATAATTTAACATTGCCAATCAAATAAATTGAAAAAAAAAAGTCTTTAGACGTCTTATCACATAATTATTTTTCTTTTATTTTTCTAAGGGACTATACACGGGCAATCGCTGGTTGGAGACTATAGATATTGAAAGCAGAGAAAGAAACAATCTTATCTATGACAAGGTGTCAACCCTTCACTAGACATCTTGTCATGGATATATAATATTTTCATGTACATTTCATAATAAAGACGAGCTCTTAAACATATAATTTATACTTCCAAGAAACCATATAAAGCTCAGTCAATATCTAAAATCAGTCTTCTCCAAATTGAAGCCAAGAAATAAATTTTATTTCGATTTGAAATGTCCCTGTCGAAGTAAATCCTACGTATAAGCTGGTTTGATCGCAACTCGGGGTTCACTGTGTAGAAAATTGCATTTGTAGATCCGGTTCTGCCTTTGCTTCCTTAGTGTTATTATTCACTTATTTCATATTCACGACGCAGTGAGCAATACAAATAGTTTTAATATTTTTGTAGTGTGGGCTCACGGTATCCACTATTGTTATATTCATTATAAATTGAACAGTATTATTAAAC
>DWHP01003450.1:0-13381 GCA_018247895.1 Parnassius honrathi
TTTTCTTTCAATTCAAAAAGCAATGGATAGTTCATTTCCCAGTGACCATGCGGACGAAGCCGCGGGTAACAGCTAGTCGTATAAAAAATCCTTTAAAGTAGAAAATGGTTTACTGCTTTGATTATAGCTTGGCACGGAATGATGTCATAACCAATAGAGAGTACTTATTTCGTTTTTTTTAAATATTCATAATAACTAAAAAAATTGATTTCTGGAATATGCAAATACATATTCTATTCAATTATCTTTCAACGTAATTAATATTATACAGCAAAATTTTTTAGCTCCATTCTATTCAAGACACTAAATTAAAAGTAATAATTATGTGTTTATGTCATATATAATTAATTACTCAAAGTTTAATTTCAGTAACTATCATCAATCATTATAATCACCATCATCACTACAGCTCTACAGCCATTCACAAGTCCACTGCTGAATGCTGCACTAAGTTCTACCCCAAGGAATGCCACAAGGCACGGTCCTAAGCCACCTGCATCCATTGATTTCCTGCTTGTCTTACTAGATTGTAACTCCACCTAGAGGCTTGAGCTTTGCTTATCGGTGTTACGAAGCTGCTATAGGAGCTTTCTTTTCCATCATTTGTCAGTTCGTAAAGTTATATGATCGACCCACTGCGACTGCCACTTCAGCTTTCTAATTCGTTGAGTTATTATTGCCTGACGGATGCGACTTTAAGCTTCCAGTAAAGGCATCCACAACTTTTTCTGCTACCAGAGCGGCATTACTTTTTTTTTATAGGATAGGGTGACAAACGAGCACACAGTCCACCTGATAGTAAGTGTGAGTACATCTATTCTTGATCACGAATCAAAATGCAGACGCGTTGTCACCCGTGAGAACTAAGATAGAAAGACTCGTTTTCAGTAAAAAGTGTCTCCGGTTCTCTACATTCACCATACGAAACGCAGCAGCATTAAGCTAGTATTTTACGCTGGTATTCTTTGAGAGTGTGGTCATTCCCCGGTCGAGTCGACCCATTCGTGCTACAACTATACCAGTTGTTAAGGCCAGAAATGAGCCTTTGAAATAGCATCCGATACGCGTGCTTAGCGCGTTCACCCGACGGTATCGAGGTGAGGTAAACGCCGCCGGAGGGGGGGGGGGTCAGCCGTAGGCCGCTTACCGAAGCCGGTGCTGCAAGAGAGTCTGTCGTGAGCCGGGCGGCTGAGCGGCGTGGTGCGCCCGCCACGCCGCGGCCTACTCTTGTACGATGTAATAAACATCGTTACGCCGCGGTCCGTCGCGAGCCTCCTAAAGTGTTATCTTAATATGCTTTTCGTGATAGCGAGGCCAGATCGTATAATTGTTGTTGTAACAGTTTGAGTATTGTTTGCATTGAATTATATATGTATAAATCAATGATCGTTTGCAACCGTTAGACGGTTAGGGGTGGTGGTGTTTAGACTTGCAGGCCTAAAGTTTGAGTTAATTGTGCGCGCCATTCTGAACTTACTATTGAATATTCGGGTCTAGTTTAGACCGCCTCGAATTTACTTTTCGGGTTTGAACGTGTTACGGGACAAGAGGAACTTTTGTGCTGGTTTTGACATTGAGGTGTAACTTACGTCGCATTTTGATATAGTACAAAGTGAATTAGCTTATTCGATTGAACTCTAAACGTTGACTATATATCAACTTAGACTTTAGTTTTGCGCTAAGTGAAGTGAGACTGGAGTTCGGCGATCGGAAGAGAGGGCGTCCTTTGGAGCGGTGCAGCGACGGCGGGTCGTCCGCACACCTTGGTGACGTCAGCTTAGCACTAACTTTACACCCTCTTTCATAAACACACCCACTCTACCTTCACACCACGCTGACGACGCCTTGTGGTCTACCCTACTCCTGAACTAGGTAAGTTTTGCATGTTCTTTTATCCCGTATATAATAAATTTCCATAAGCCATTGGGCTCTCCCCTGGGTTGCCCGCCGATTTGGATTGCTATGGGCCCCAATCCAGTCGACCTTCGTTTGAGCAACTCAGGGCCGTAACAGGATGTTTTAATGAAAATCTTGTTAATTTGGATACTTAAATTTTCTGAGCTACCAAAATATTACCTTTACTTTTAATAAAATTCCTTACTATTTCTAAATGAACTTTAATACAAAGCGAGTTTTTATGGTTTGTCTAAAATTTTACGCAAAGCTTATCTAGCTTCTAAAAACTACAGAATATGCTAAAAAATTCCTTTTACACGAGCGCACATGCACTTCACAATAAGCAACGCCGAAATATTTTAGAACAATAGACATACTAAAGCGTACCTGAAACCCTCCGACAGAGAAGAACTGACGCTAGCAGTTATTCTGTAATAGTTTGTAAAATTTTCCTTCACACGATGTACTACCGTTTATAAGACTGTAGTTTTGTAACGTAATTATAGGAATTTATATTATTTTGTCTGTTAAACTTCCAAGAGAGTTTCACGATAACTCTGGAATGTTTTTTTGGAAAATTTAAAATGTTTCCTTTAAAATATCTTTTCTAAATTTAGGAAGACTAGCAATATTTAAGACTAAAGATATTTTAATGCAAATAAAATATCTTTTCTGAATTTATGAAGTGCTAAGAAATATTCTTATATTATTATTTCACTTTTATACGGTTCTTATTTTAAGAGAAACTTCGGATATTATGAGAGAAAAAGTTATTATTATATATATTATGTTATTTATTATAGAACACTTTAGCCATTCGTAGTTTAATAAAATGAACTTTTTTGCAATAACTGAAATTAATTTTTTTAAAAGAAATTTGTATGTGGTAAAGCCACGCTGCAGATATATTATAGTTGTACCACGAAAAGTTCAGCGGACCGGGGTAGGACCACGCTCTCACAGAATACCAGCGTAAAATAGTAGCTTAATGCTGTTGTGTTTCGTATGGTAAGTGTAGAGAACCGGATACCCTTTTTACTGGAAACGAGGCATTCCATCTTAGTACTCACGGGTGACAATGCATCTGCATTTTGATTCGTAAGCGAGGATAGATATAGATGTCTATGGGCCACAGCAATCACCATCAGGTGGACTTTGTGTTTGTCACCCTATCCTATAAAAAAGTGTTTAAAAAATGTCACATTTTCTTGGATGTATTTTTTTTTGCGTGAGCCTTATTTAATTCACATTTAAATGTATGTAAAATATAAAATAGAAGAAGAATGATATGTCGTAAAGAAGTTTCACTTCGTGCATGTGTACACAATTACACACACACTATTTTTAATTTAAATTTTGTCGCAATAGTTTCTTCTTCTTCTTTGTCCAACCCTCTTCCCAGTTTAGCTGGGGTCGGGTCTCCTTGTACGATTGCGCCAGAGAATACTATTCTGGCTTGTCGGTGTACTCAGGTTTATCTCTCAGGATCTCTTTCTGCATGTTTGACCACCAGGTGGCACGTGGTCGTCGTCTTCCTCGCTTCCTCGACTCGGACGGTCAGGAATAATCAAAGCTATACGTATTGGATGGTCATCATTTCGTCTAAGGTTATGGCCGTACCAACGCATTCGGCTTTCTTTTAGCTTTTCAGCTATAGGTGCTAGCTTAAATGATCCTCTGATGTATTCATTTCGTACTCTATCCAGTGGGGTCGCACCTCCCGCCCATCTAAGCATTCTCATTTCATTCGCGTTCATTTGTTGTTCGTGTGCCGTTTTTATGGTCCAGCACTCTGCTCTATACGTCATAGCAGGTCTTATTACCGTTTTGTATACTTTTCCTTTCACTGTGATGGGCATGTTGCAATCACAGAGTACTCTGGACAATGATCTCCATTTAAGTCAGGCAGTATTGGTGCGGTGATCTACGTCTTTGTCAATGTTAGCGTCCGGTGTAAGTATAAAACCTAGGTATTTGAAGTTGTCCACATTGGGTAGTGCACGGTTATCTATATGAATCTCGCAACCAGTTTCTGCCGTCCCTCCGTAGTCGCATCCTAAATATTCTGATTTATTCCGGCTTATACGCAGTCCGTAGTGCTCTATTTGTGTTACCCACTGATTTAGTGATTCATGCAGGTCTGTTGCATTCTTCGATATTAGGACTATGTCGTCCGCGTAGGGCATACATTCTGGGATGGGTTTTTGTATCTCCCGTGTGATGTAATCCATGCAGAGGTTAAATAGCAGCGGGCCCAAGGCTGATCCCTGATGAACCCTTACTTTTACGCCGAAAGAGTCACTGAAACCAGCGGGACTATTGACGCGTGTTTTGGTGTTCTTATACATATCTTGGACTATTGCTAGGTAAAACGTTGGGACATTTTGGGCTCTCATGGCTTACCATACTAGGCTTCTGGGTACTCTAACAAAGGCCTTTTCTAGATCGATGAATGGGAGGTACAGATTCTCTGTTCAATCGATGCTTCTCCATCACAACTCTAACAGTTTGTATGGCATCGATGGTAGATTTTTCAGGTGTAAAACCGAACTGATTTTTAGTTATTTGAGAGTGATACCTTATTTGAGAGGCAATAATTCTTTCGAACAGTTTAAGTGTGTGTGATGTGAGCTTTATCCCTCTGTAGTTACTGCATTGGGCGATATCCCCTTTTTCTTTATATATAGGCCATAAAGTACTATTACGCCAGGATTCTGGGAATCTGCCGTCTTTAATAATACAGTTAAAGAGCTTGGTTGGCCAAGTTACTGCTGCTTCCTTTAACTTCTTCCATATATCTGCTGGTATCTGGTCGGGACCCGTAGATTTGTGATACTTCATTTTGGATACGACCTCCATCACCTCCTCAGCTGAGATACATTTAATAGGCCCTTCGGTAGGTGGAATATAAGGCAATGTCTTACTAGGGAATTCCTCATTCATCACTTACTCGTAGTACTCCTTCCATCTTCTGTTAATGTCCTTGCTGGTCGTAAGGATTGTACCCTGGAGGTTTTTAATATATTTGTTAGATTTAATATCGAGAGTAGATTTTTTAGTGTTCTCATTTCCTGCTTTTTCCAGTTTGTCATAGAAATAATTTCTAGATTTGGCAATGGATTGCGCTACTGCGGATTTAGCTATCTTCTTGTGACTTTTATATTCTAGACGATCTTCTTCAAGGTTTGATTTTTGCCATAATTTAATCAATATTTCTCCCTTTTCTCTTATTAAATCTTTGACGCCTTCGTTCCACCATGATGTTTCTTTATTCAGACGCAGTGCCCCACGTGATACCCCTAAAATTTCCTTGGCTTTCTCTAGACAGTCTCTCGAAATCATACCACATTTGGTTTGCTGACTTGTCAGACGCTACGTCGCCTTCTACATATGAGCGGACCCATTCAGGGAGTTGTGATCCCTTGAGGCAGTGCAGTTATTTCCACTTTATATTCTCTGTTCGATCTATGTGTGTTCTTATAGATTTGGGCAGACACATAACAGAGACGAGAAGTCTATACTGAGATGTAAGCGCATTACCTGGGATCACTTTGCAGTCTTTGTAGATTTTAAGCAGGTCACTACTGCCAAGGATGTAGTCTATCTGTGTGCTATGGTCTGAGCTTTTATAGGTTATAAGGTGTTCCGCTTTCTTTTGAAAGTGCGTATTAATTATTTTTAATGAATGCTTAGCTGCAAACTTTAGGATGTCGTCGCCTTGTCGGTTAGTATCGCCATAACCATAGAGGTTGTTCTTTTCTCCAACATGTCCATTCAGATTCCCACCTATGTGAACATATTCGGTTCGGGGTATGTTTTGCATGACCTCGTCTAAGTCTTCCCAGAAGTCTTGTTTTTCTTGTTCGGAACAACCAGCTTGTGGTGCGTACACAGAGACAATGTTTAATGGCAGTTGTCCGTCCATTGCTAGTTTTACAGCAATAAGTCACTTTTTCTCTCTACATTAATTATTCTCTGCTTAAGACGTTCATCTAACACGATACCTATACCTTTTCTTTTAGTCTCAGTCCCGTGATACACTAGCTGATAACCATTTCCAATTTCCCTTGACTTTGATCCTTTCCATTTGGTTTCTTGGATGCAGCAGGCATTGATTTGTCTGGTATTTAAAATATCACTGAATTCAGTGCTGCGTCCAGTCATTGTGCTGAGATTCCATGATGCGAGTCTGAGCTTATCAAAGTCTTTTGGATGCGAACGTTGATTCTTGTCCTTAGCGTCGATTCCGGTGTATGCCCTATCATTTGTCGCGTTTTTCGCATTGATCGCATCAACGTCGCTTGAGGGGGACGCCCTAGCATTTGACTTACTAATTTTTCTGGTTTCTATGTGTTCTATTTTTCTATCATGTACAAGGAGTTAGAGGTTTTGGCTTAAGTTTTACGGCCGTCGCAATAGTTTCTTAGACAAAAATCTAAAATATATCAGACAAAATACTCTCTTCTAAAATTAAAAATCAGATTGGTGCAATAATGAGCTTAATTTCATTATAATATAGTTAAAAAATAAAGCTTGCAAAAATCATTGTTTTACTATTAGTCATCATTATCATTTTATTACGATCAAGTAAAAATAATTGTAACCAACATAAATATTGTTTTTCGACAATAGCAAAACCTTCACAATCATTAAAAATGACACTGTTCTTTGGGTGCAAAACATGGCAAAATCACCTTCGTATAGTGGCATCACTAGTATGGTATCTAACTTTGCCAAGTCAGTTTTATAGAAATAAATGTTAGACCACCACGTAAAAACGAAATATTACACTTCCTAATCAATAATATTACGTTATTACAAAGATGTAGATACATATATTCGGTACTTCATACAAAATCAACAAAAGTTCCGGAGCACTGAACGAGGAGGTTACGGCCGGCACAATTCCGCGTTAATATAAAATGTCAATATTAACTCTCATGTTGTCATATCTCAAAACAATGCCGTTAATAAGCTATTAAATTTTCGTTCAAATAATGGCATACCTCGAAAAACGTTACATTGTCCGTGTTAATCGTAATTTTGTACCTGTACATCCTCCTGATGGCAGAGTCAGTTGCCAGACTTGACTGTACTGCAAAGTACAGTTTGTCACTAAATTTTACTTATTTTAAGAGCAAAGTTAAGCAAAATAAATAGTCTTCATGCATAAGTTTTTTTTTTTTTGTGGAATGGGGTGACAAACAAGTCCACCCTTTGGTAAGTGGATGCTGTGGTCCTATAGACACTTCATTTATCCTCAATTGAGAATCAAAATGCAGGAGTGTTGTCACCCCTAAGGACTAAGATAGAATGACGCGTTACCATTAAAAAGGGTATCCGATTCTCTACACTCACCATACGAAACACAGCAGCATTAAGCTACGCCGGTCGAGCTGACCCATTCGTGCTACAATCATAATATAGCTGCAACATGCTCTACCATGAAAGAAAATTACGTTTGTACGGAACCCTTAGGGCTCGAGTCCTATTCGCAATTGTCCAGTTTTTATGCAAAAGTAATTAAGGTAGTCAGTTGTTGCCTTCAGTTGTCATATTCAGTGAGAGCACGGTCCTTCCCAGATCAAGCCGACACATTCGTGCTACAACCACAGTATAGCTGTAGTTTGGCTCTATCACGCGTATAATTTACACTTATTTGAAACAAAAAAAGTCACCTATACTTAATTAATCTTTTGAATAACTATTATTAGGAATGAGGGTAAAAAAACAAAAGGAAATACGAACAAATGAGTGTAGAAATATAATCTCCCCGAGGAATAAGTCGGTAATTCTACGGGTCTCATTGTCGTTATCATGCCCGTTGTGTAAAACATTACCTGTAATATGTGTGGTGGTCCTATTCGTGGTAGTTGTTCTCCGAGACGCGTTGCATTAATAAAGAGAAGCGAACAAATACACTTTCTCCTTAGTCGCATTATTTCGCTTTGCTAACCTGAAAAGCTGTGAGACGATATGTTAAATGCTGTGGAAACTGGTCTACTCTTTTGTAACGCTTTTCTATAGGACTTGTTAGCCTGGTTATTTAGTTCTCTCCGTTAATAGACTTTAATTTCATTTAAAATTTGGGAAATTTATGCAAGAAAATTCTTAGCGATGTGGTGAGTGTAGTAAGAGTCCACAATAAAAAGGCCAAAACTGACCTCTTAAATAGATGACCACTAAATGGTCTACCATCACATGGTATTTATTTAGATGACACATGTCACCATTTCGTTTATGCTAAATGTTAAACATCTAAACTGGCGTCCAGAAGCATCAAAGGTCATTTTGGGCAGATCAGCCCATATACCGGTGTCCTCTCCGTGGTTATGGCCCGGTCCGGCCGTTTATTTTAGAGCACACGCTACAATATATTTAAAAAGGCAGTTTTCGATCCACGGGTACGTACTTCAGAGCTCCTGATATAGAATAGTTTTCTTCGCTAACACCAGGGTGCAATGATAAAACTTTGAGAATTACTTGGTCCGTTGAGAGCGCACTGTTAATCGTTATCTTCATTAGCTCTATTAATTATCTTCAGATGTGGACTCTTAAATAAGGAAAATGATACTGAAGTAGCATTCATCATCATCATCATTACAGCCCATCTAAAATCCACTCCTGAACATAGGACTTAAATCCTAATGCCCCTCCTCATTTTAGCTTAACTTTTCTTGTATTGTCTATAGTCCCTTATCGATTGACCAGCTTGTGAGAAATAGACAATAATGGCACGGAACTACTTAAATGTTACCTGTAACTTTTTCTTACTTATCTTGCGTTATGAATGTTACAGGGCTGTAACTCCTAAATCGTTCAGTTTCCTGAGAACTGATGTAAGTAATTTTTAAAAATTCGTCATACAACATTGAATCAATTAAAATAATAGAAAAATAATAATTTGTCCATGTTCTGTCTGTTCCATGTCGCGGGTTCTAACATTGTTTGTTTTCCACGGTTATTATCTTGACCGCTAGCGTGTGTAGCGTTAGAGACATTCAAATATAATAGAAAAGGTGTCGCACAATGTCCCAGTGACACGGACTCATTTCTCCAAGTTCGAGAGGTGTTAAAAATGATAATTGCCTTTAGAAATTGACTTTAGAAGAAAACTCAATGCTTCGTTAGTCATCTTTCGCGCGTCTTACGAGAAACCTATACTTTGTGAGAGCGAATAAGCGAAAATAACAATAAAACATCGATTATTTGTGTTAAAATGTTAGAATATTACAAGTTCTTGTTTTATACGGTAAGCACTTTAATTTACAAGAAAGTTCATCAATGAGATAAATCAAACTGAATCATTATTAATTTCCTTTAGAGATCTAATTTATATTCGATTTCAAATGAACATTTTATAAGTGTTTTTTATACCCTAGAAGAATCTTAAACTATAGTTTAAATTTAACAATCTAAAACGATGTAATTTTAGTTGTTACATTTAGTTGTTTCAAAAAGTATATTCAGTATAGTTAGTTATATTGTCATAAATATTTATGCAAGCATTGAGTGCAATTCTATCAATCTATGCAGAAGTAAGGATAATTATTAAAACGGGCTTAATAGAACATCATATAATTCTAAAGTAAATGGTTAAAGCTCGCGTCCACAGGTTCGCATCGTACGTATCAGACAGGTAGTATCAAATTTTAGAATTATTTGTTTAGTAATTAAAGACGTTTATATTATATAAATGTATTTCTATTACACACAGTGTAACTTGAAGGGTGGATCATCGGGGGCTAGGGAGTAGAGGACCTCAATTACCTGCCGATCTAACCCTCCTGTATGTACAAAAGTTATTTGGACTTTAGTAAAAATTTTGTCAATATCCGATGTTAGCCTTAACTTCGCAATTACAACCAAGCTGTAGGTCTGCGACTGTGATTTTTTTTAAACAAGATAAACAGAGGTTTGTTTGTACCTTTAAATCAAATCTCTGCTTAGATTTATAAAATTCTAATTTAAAAAAGTACTAATTTTTATTTCAAAATCGAATGTTTGCATTAACTTTCTATGGTTCTAAAAAATATTTCACAATTATTTTTTTCTACAACCTATCTTAAATCGACTCGCTTTTATAAAAAAAAATTCTCTAAAAATTTCATTTGCCTAGTACTGGAGCACAAAAGGAATGTATTTGGAAAAATGTATTTAAATAATCCATGTGCTAATAATTGGCATTTTTCTTTATTTTAAAGTGTACTAAAAATTGTTATTAAGTTTATTTTGTTAAGCGTAAGCTACGCTAGTAGAGTAACAAAATTACTATACAAAAGGACAGGAATAAGTCCAATAAAACATACGAATATGTACCGTTAAAATATTATTTATTATTTTTGACACGCTTATTTAAAGTAAATATTCAAAATGAGCTCCATTATTAGCGATATGCTGCCTGCATATTTTATAAATTTTTTTGAGCCCGCGGAATGATTCTTCTTTTTCCCTAATCTTCATTTGGGCCTGGTTTAGTTTTAGCCGTAACTTTTCAATAGAGGTATATTCACTTTTGTACACCAGCTCTTCGTAATATTTCCAGATGAATACATACAGGGAGGGGAGCGTACTTAGGTCCTCCACCTTAAACCGCCGATGATCCACCCCTGAAGTTACACCGTGTATATCATTAAAGCCTATAAATGTCCATTTCTCAATATAGGCCTCCCTCATAGACTGTATCTTAAGTACAGAGTAAGAGAGAAGTAAGAGGGATTTTGCTATAGTTGATATGCTTAGCAGGCGGGTTTGTAAGCGAAATGTTTTTATAATTTTGTGTTGTTACCAGGAAGATGCTGCTGTCCACCTTCTGTTTCAGGTTTTCTTCATCTTCTGGGTATACCATACCATTCTTGAACAATTGCGTCTACTGATGCGCAGAAGACGAACCGCATTTTCGATATTTATCACCTATATATATTTACCTATATAGCACTCTAGCACCATACGCTTCGGCCCGTCGGTAATGCCGACGCAGTTTTCGGAGAAATTACTATTCCGATGCGAGCCGATGTTTTGCCGTTTAGTCGCTACACCGCCGTCGGCCGTTATTTACATTTCAGTCAAAGTGGTCTCAGAATATCAAGAAGAGTACCTAGTGAAATTGGCATGAGACCATACGGAAATACTTATGGTATTCTCCATGAGTTCAAGGCATTCGAATGTCATGTTTCTTTTCTTCTTCTTTTGGCAGCAAACAAGTATCCTCGACAATTTCAGCTTTATCACTTTCTATTTTATCACAGACGGTTCCGTTCGTCTGCTCGCTACAAAAATGTTAATGTTACAGTTAAAAAATCCGATCCGATTGCAAATGACGGTCGCGCTGGCAATCCGATTGCTGCGGAGTTCAGAGGACGCACCACTGACCTGTGCGTCTCCACCACGAACTAATACGTTATTACGTACAATCCATTTGATGTGAACGATGCGAGCCTACGGCTGCGAATCCATAAATTAATTTTTAATAGGTAACTAGGTATATGACTTGTTCGGAAAGTGTATACTATCTTAGTATATTATAATATTTCAAATTATATAGGCCAGTGCACGTACTTAGCACATCCATAATAATTAAGATAATTAACAGAATCAGGCGTTACTTAGCGGAAATCCATTATATTAAAGTTGTTCGCAATTAATTTGCTTACATCCGCGTAACAAACACTGTGTTGGCTGACCGCTAAATATCACCGCAGAACTTTTGAACAACTTTAACATAATAATTAGTATTCATCATTCAACAACACCTAATTGTGGCCACCAGGCGAAGTTAGCAATTAGTTTAAAAACTTAACTCTTTGCACATACTTGGCGTCACAAAGAGTTATCAATTTCTATCTTTCTTGTGACACATACACACTATGCGATGTAGTCCAGTCAAATTAGACCAAAAATAAGATAAAAGCTACCTAAATTCCCACCAAGCCGAAAATCAGTAAGATTGTTTAAAAAATAATTAAAAATAAAATTGGAAAGTTCCCCATCTTTCCCCCGTATGGAAAAAAAATTAATCACGGTCAAAGGTCAAAAAATGAGTTTTTCGCGATTTTCGGCAAAACGGTAAATTTTATCATAAAAATACTTCAAATAAAAATTATAGATCATAAAATTATCTACAAAAAATGTATCAAGACATTTTTTCCTACGAGCCACCGTTTTTGAGATATAACGATTCAAAAAGTTGTCAAAGTTGTAAGCGTCATAATATGCATGAGTACGCCACGTATATACATCTCCATAGTTGTAATATATGTTAAAATATTTTTCTATCTGTCATTGTAACTTACACTTATAATATAAAAGATACATAAATATCTTTACGATAAATTTACGTTGTTGATTATCGCTCAGAGCAGACCTGTGTCATATCAGATAAGGAAATATAATTGTCGCTTCAAACGATTAACGCACGTAGTGTATTGTAACCTAAAGGCCCCTTTACCGCCAAAGCATCGTTTGTTAAAATTAGTTATATCTGTGTTGAAAGTGCAGTACCTTACTCGTCGCATCCGAACACGTCACACCGAGTCGTAGTAAACAAAGGTAACAATTAACACCTACCTGCATTAATGCTTGTTGTACTTACCGTTCTATAAACGATCTACACTACACAGCCAGCCAATAATAAATTGAATATAATGTCTAGCTGTAATGGTTGTAAGAAATCGGTCCGGCAATCTGAGAAAATAATTTGCGTCCGCAGTAACTGCGCCAAGACTTACCACTATATATGTGTAGGTTTGACATCAGAAAGTGCCAAGAAAATATCGTCTTGGACATGTCCGTATTGCATTAGCAAGCAACCAAAAGCAGGTGACAATACCAACACTCCGCTTAAACATACATCAGAAGAAAATTCTCCAGCAAGCTCTTATCTACAGGAATCATCTGAGTTTCGAACAGGCATCCTAAACTCTCTTAAAGATGAACTCCAAGTTCTTATGAGAAAGGCAGTTAAAAGCGAGTTAAGCTCCTTGAAAGCTCAAATATCGACTATGGAAACTACTCTTAATTATATAAGTACCCAGTACGATGACCTCATAAAAAATCTTGCATCCACCACAGCTGAACTTAAATGCCTAAAGGAAGAAAATGCGCGTCTCCGAAGTGACTCAGATGCTAATACAAGACGTATTAAACAATTGGAAGAGGAGTTTGCAAGGCAACAGCAGTGGAGCCGTCTTCAGAATATTGAAATTACAGGTGTCCCAGAGTACAAGGATGAGAACACTGTTGAAATTGTTGTTAAGCTGGCCGAGAAATTGGGTGTCACCATGGACAGCAGTGAGGTGGAGTTTGCACATCGTGTGCGGCCGCGTAAACCGAACAGTTCCATCATTCACCGTTCCATCATTGCCCGGTTTCGTCACCGCAGTACAAAAGACTCGATACTAATCGCGTCGCGTAAACATCGTGGCATCAAACTAACCGACATTGGTATGGTAAACAAGACAAGCAACGATAATGCCAGAAACAATAT
>DWHP01003451.1:0-13381 GCA_018247895.1 Parnassius honrathi
CTTTGTGGCATACCTTGGGGGAGGCCTATGTTCAGCAGTGGACTTGTGAAGGGCTGTAATGATGATGATGATGAATCGTGGGGACAAAATAGATGAAGTTCGACATTTTGTGAAAAAAAAAATGAAGTCTCCTTTAATGTAACTACATGTAGGTTTCAAAGAGGCTCTTTTAGCCTCACCAACCGAGGGCTGACAACAGCTGATAGAGCTGATGGAGCCGAAGGGACCCTTTCGCTCTGCCAGAAGCCCTGGGACGAAATTCCTCTGCTAAAACCTTCCCCAGTTCCGAAGGCGAAAAAACGCAGTCGGTCTGAGGAAAAGTCCCCCAAAAATCATCCCAGGAAATCTGTGAAGCTGACAACGGGGTGAAATTCGCAATTCAAATCCTATGAGTGTAGAGCAAATGCGGCTGGTCCACTGGGCACTAACACAGGCCATCGCTAAGATGGTCTGTGGGGCGTATACGGGAATGGAACCAAAATTTTCGGGTTTCTTTCGACAATACCCGAGTGCGAGCTGCCTAAGCCTCAGCTGGGCATCATCTATCTGCTCCGCAGTGAAACTGACTCTCAAGAGGCGGCTGCTGTGTTGTTGAGGGCACAACATGAGGGGCTCCATACCGAGCACTGAAAAGTCCGAGCACGGTCAACTTCCGGGATTGTCAGCTACCGGTAAGATCCTAGTCAATATTAGTGGTAGTAGACTCAGAGCTTGTAAAATTTATACAAAAACATTGAACTTTTAGCTAATCCAGAGCACTGCAATGATAACGTGATTACAGCCTTTATAAATCTCAAGGAATGCACAGGGGCCAGAGTGATTAGCTCAGTCTATCTTCCCGGAGAGAACCCATATCGCGCCACCGAGTTAGAGCGGGTAGCGGAGTTCGTCCGAAAATACAACGCTGAGCTTGTGGTGGAATGTAATGCTCACAACAATGCCTGAAGAAGCATTAACAACATTAACGAAAAAGGTGGTTACTTTTTGATTTTCCCATATCCGATCGGCTGATAAGCTTTTTTTTGCCCCCGAAGCAATACCACGCAGTTGGCTGCGTGGTTATGTGGAGACTTTTACCCACTAAACTCCACCTTTCAGGATTGGGTTACCGATCTGACAGGAGATCTTTAAGCCGTAAACGGACGCGACTCCCCTTGGCAGAAAGGGGGGCGCAAACCTGGTAAGCCTTAACTTAGGTTGTACACCAACCTTTGTAACGCATCCTAAACAACAAGTGTTGGATAACCTATGCTACAATTAACATATCCAGGCAGATTACTAACTGGCATGTTAGTAGTGAAATCTCGATGTCTGATCACAAATGCATGAATTTTGTGATTGAAGCATCACCAGCTAGTGAAACTTGCTTTAAGAGATCTCAAAGCAACCTCCTGTCTATAGAGATAGCCTAAAGATTGGAAACGTGTACCTAAATGTATCAAATCGATTGAAGGTCTGGAGTTAGCGACGGAGACAGTAAGTGTAGGTAACCGTGAAGCATTAGAGGACAGTTGTCCCGTCAAAACCAAGATCTAAACACTAAAAGTTTCTTGGTGGAACTCTATGCTAAAGGAACTTAGGAAAAAAAGGGTAACTATTAAATGGGGTTAAAAATAAAGAGTGGGATATTTATAGTGTTGCCATAACCGAATATAATAAAGAAATTAGGAAAGCTAAGAAAGCATCGTGGAGGAATCTATGCGAAGAAGTAGAGTTTTTGCCTCGCAGTGCATAACTACACAAAATGCTATCGACAGCTAAACCAAACCAAATCGGTCTTCTCAAAAAGCCTTATGGTAACTTCACTACTAGTAAAACAGAAACATTGCAGTTACTAGTGTCAACCTTTTTCCCAGGGTCACATATTAATTTTGCCGTAAACTCTTTCAAAGCCCTACGAAGGCCTTGTAATGAGGACTGGTGTAGGTCTACAAAGATAACAAGGCCAAACCTGGTGCAGTGAGCTGTTGACTCTTTTAAACCATATTAGACAAGCGGGGAGGATGGAACAATTCCCATCCAACAACGGAGGGGTATCGATATCCTTCTTTCTTTTCTGGTGAAAATCTTTAGAGCAAGTTTAGCATGGGGATATATTCCGGAACGATGGACGATTGTCAAAATTCTATTTATACCAAAGGCTGGTAGAAAGGACTACGCTTCTTCCTTGTTCCTTCAGACCTATAAACCTATCTTCCTTTCTTCTTAAATCACTAGAAAAGGTCATAAAGAAATAAGGGATGTAGCTCTAGCTACAAGGCCCATGTATTACAACCAGCATGCTTACCGCATGGGTAAATCTTCTGAAGCAGCCCTGATCAGTGTTACAGACAGGTTCGAAAAAGCACTGGAGGATAAAGAAATAGCTCTTTACGCCTTTCTTGATATCGAGGGCGCCTTCGACAGTAGCCCCACACCACTGTTGACTGGGGGCCTGACATCTTAAAATGGTGACTCCACAACCATCAAATGGATGAAGGCGATGCTCTCAAACAGAAAAGCAATAATAGCACTGATCCAAACTTCGATTGAGGTTGTAACCACAAGAGGCTGTCTATAAGAAGGTGTTTTATCACCCATTCTTTGGACTCTTGCGCTTGACCAACTATTGTACAAGATGGCAGACTTACGCAATGACGTACTGGGTTATGTGTCTCTAACACCCACAAAATCATTTTCGTTTTTCTCACAACTTATCTTCACACTCTGCTTGCAATTTCAAATTAACTATATCACGAAATGTGTCATTTAATTTCTGAGTGATATTTCAGTCGAATAATAAAACAGGTCAGTAGCGACGTAAAGATGAACCTCAGTGATGCAGTCGCAAAACGACTGTCAGTACGAACTTCTATATTTGTGTGAAATATAATGGTCTAGTATTAATCAAAGGTAAGCTTTGTGAGTGAAAGCTAATACAATAGGGTACACAATATAGTGTAGTAATAAATTATGTGATGTTAAAGTCAATATAATATTTAGGTTGTTTATTTTAATGCATTTGGGTATATATTTGATATTACTCACATTTATATATTACTCGGTATGACTGTATTTGAGAGGACTAATAAACAACCACGGAACAATGAACATCTATTTATTCGCTGACCACAATTCTCACAGTTCATGGCGACCTTCTACCGGTTTGGAACCTTCTGATGAAGCTGTGAAGATTCAGAGAAAGAAAACAAAACAAGTGAGAAACAAACGTTATGGAAGAATAAAATTATATAAATTTTAAAAGACACATTATAGAAGAAAGAAATTCCTTATAGAAGATTTAGAAAACAAATTATAAAAGTGAGAAGTTCCATATAGAAGATCGACGCAGTTCCAGTGTTTTACAGGATCATCCAGTTCCAGTGTTGTCCAGGATCATCCCGTTACAGTAAAAAAAGTGTAAGTATTCAATATAAGTATCAAGTATAAGGTACCGAGGAAAAAAAGAAGCAAGAAAATGAAAGCTGAAATATTGGTTGCAGCCCTTGCAGTGCTCATCATCTTCATAGCCACGCTGCTCTACGTATTTTATTTAGAGTCATATTTAAGGTATTCCTTATAAATATGCATACATAATTATATGGTTTTTAATGCATTAGTTTCGATCCCTTATCTTGAATAGTATCATAGTGTCTAAATTATTTATAATGGTTAGTAGTCGAAATTCGACAGAAGATGTAATAATCGCTCAAACAGCGTCAGTAACGCACAGGCGACCTAAAAAATTAGCCAGGGGCTTATTACATCTGAAATACTATTGGCAAAACTATTCTTATAGTTTCGTTATTGTGTATTGCATACTACTTTGTTAGAAAATATAGGAAAATCAATATTAGATTGCTTCTACGAGAACTCTGGTCGTGTTCTCGCCCTTAAGGCCACATCTATTTTCCGAAATGAATCAGGCCAGTAATACAAATAGACCGTTAAGTAGACCGTTAGGTCTTTTCTTATCATATTATTTCAGACCGTTATCATTTTATTTTATTTGTGCTATGCAACTCATAACTGATTTAACCAATTTATAAAAGTAAAGTAAAGTTACAGCCTATATACGTCCCACTGCTGGGCAGAGGCCTCCTCTCATTTTTGAGAGGCTTTTAGGGCAAGGAATGGTCCGCCGCGCTGCCCCAATGCGTATTGGCGAACTTCACATGTCTCCGAAATATTTTTTTCTTATTTCTTAGACATGCAGGTTTCCTCACGATGTTTTCCTTCACCGCCGAGCACGTGGTAATTCAGCACTTAAAATTGCAATTAACAATTTCATTGGTGCCGGCGGGGATCGAACCCGGTTTGCTCGCGTATTGTGAAATTTACAGCGAGCGCTAACCATCTGAGCTACCACGGCTCATCATATATTATATCATATATATATATAGCTTAGTTGCCTCAACAAGGGTCGACGGGATCAGGGCCCATGAGTGACCCCTCGACGAGCAACCAAGGGTTATGGATAACGATTCCTTTAACGGCTGACAAATAAACAAGCACCACTTACCGATTGACGGAGGTAGGGTTGACAACGAGGTACCTGTCAGGTGGGAAGTGATGCGCATGTAAGTAGTGTGTATACTATGTAACCTGGTAGCCCCGCTGATCCAGGACTGCCGATCCAAAAGTGCTGCTCCTCTCCAGATGTGAGATTCCTACAGAGAAGCGTTCACCAATTAAAAGCTTCTGCTTCTATTTTCACTATGTTAATTTATCAACTTTATTGTACATTTAATTAACTTCAAATTTCACCGAATCAACCTTAATCGACATGAAGACACGTGACACGCAGCACAACTTAAATACGGTTGGTCAAAGTTCAAGATCCCAGGTTCACTTAGGACAAAACCATAAACACGAGAGCGATCGCGGTCTCTTCTCGAGGCTCAAAGTTCAGCGTTTTCCCGACGATGTAAAGTCTTATCACGCTATCAAACGACACACTAACAACTCGTCGATGCAATTAATGGCATAAAAGTTCCTTTAGTTACTCCAAACTCAAATTAGACCTCTTGTCACGTAACACGTTCAAAACCGACAACTAAAGTCCAGGCGGGCTAAACTAGACCCAAATATTCAATAGTAAGTTCAAAATGGCACGCACAATTAACTCAAACTTTAGGCCTGCAAGTCTAAACACCGGCCGCGCTCAACCGTCTCTCAGCCGCCCAGGGGATAGGGCTGCGACGGCGCGTTGCAAGACCGAATCTCCAACAAGATCTCGGCTACCCTTACTGGACAGAAGTTCGACAACCTCTTCCAAACATGCATCCGAATTCTATTCATAATTCTACTCGCCCTGTATCGTCGATACAATTAAAGGCATAAAAGTTCCTTTAATCACTCCAAACTCAAATTAGACCTCTTGTCACGTAACACGTTAAAAACGGACAACTAAATTCGAAGCGGGCTAAACTAGACCCAATTATTCAATAGTAAGTTCAAAATGGCGCGCACAATTAACTCAAACTTTAGGCCTGCAAGTCTAATGAAAAACACATGGATATATGCGTACATATATAAATATATATGTACAGTAATAATAAAGATTGCGCTTTCTGAATGTTAAGTGGTAATGAATTCCGAAGTCACGTTGCTAGGGAAGTAAAAGATTTATCATAAAATGAAGTTACGCTGTACGTAGTATTTAAAGCCAAGCCATACACTGAACGCAAATTGCGGTTATGAAATTCATGTCGATAGTGAAATTGTTCCTTAAGGTATCTTGGAGATTTCGGATCAAACAGTACACAAAAAAGTAAAGAGAGTATATGAACATTCCGGCGAAGGCGAATAGGGAGCCACTTGAGTTGATTTCGAAATTGGGATACATGATCATATTTGCGTAAACCAAATATGAATCGAATTGATATATTCTGAAGACGCTCAAGCTTGTTTAATTACTCCATGGTAATATCAGTGTAGCATATATCAGCATAGTCTAAAATAGATAACAAAATGGAATGTGCTAACGCAATTTTGGTAGGAATAGGCAGGAAATTTCGGAGTCTCTTAAGACTTCCACAAGCTGCAAACATTTTCTTACTTGCCTGTTCTATTTGAGGTGCCCAAGACATTTTACTGTCAATTAGAACCCCTAGATTTTTTACAACCTTACTATAAAGAATAACGGAATTCTCAAAAAAAATTATACTTCTTTTTAAGAGCGCTGGTGCTTACATCCCGAGACGTTGATGCGTCAGCCCAGGCCCAGTAGCACTCCTGCTTATAGCGTGATGTTATTTAACGAGGGCGACTAAACCATGGCTGAGTTACCCTAAAGTACCACATCATCGACAGAATCAGCAACAACGCTAAGATCGTTCATTGAGAAGCAAACCCACATGCAAGGGTAGGATGCAAAAAAAGACCACATCCCAATCGGCCGACCTATAATGCCAAACACGGCGGTAGACTGCAGAATGCAACCGCGAGGTTAATGTGACTGGCACTACACTACGAACAAGACAATGGTTCGATGAACCCAAAGGGGCGTCGACGAAAATCCGATATCCATCCAGGTGAGAGGTCAGCAGAAAGTCCAACAGGGAAGGTGTATGATCTTTCACATCTGAATTTCGAGTAGGCGCAGTAATCAGTTGTCTCTGACCATATGCCAAAGCAAAGTCATAAACAGATCTCCCCGCATGGTCGGTTAAACGTGAACCGAGCCATTCGGCGTGGTGTGCGTTAAAATCGCCAAGGATCACGATATCTGCGGATGGGATCTGCTGTAGCACGGAATCTGTAGCCATTTGGACGTGGTCAAGGAGTCGGTCTATTTCGGTATTACCTCTACGAGATGCATAGAGGCACCCGTAGACGCGGGGACAGACAGGTCCATACATTCAAGACCGCCGAGGCGTCGAAAACAGATGTCCTCTTTGACGTATACGCAAACTCCAACCCGGGGCACAAAGGAATGTTCTAATTTGTACCCCGGGTTGGAGAGAAAAAGAAAGAGCAGGGCGGCTTCGCCGTCTCCAGATGGTAGTGCACAGCGTTATGTTGGAATGGAGTCCTCTGATGTTGCAAAAATTTAGCGTGGCAGGGGTTGTCTTGGTGTTGTCGCTCTGCTTGCCCCGAGCAGTTTTTGTCGCGAGCGGAATTGCGCCCCTCCCCCCCTATGCGGGGCAGCCTGAGCACTCAGGAAGAGTAGGATAACTTGGTCGTGGATACTCAGCGAGGTATTCTCCGTCACCCCAGGGGTACTGGTCTCCTCTTGGGGTAGTTCTTCAGTTAATTCCGCTACCATGTTAATGGGGGAGGGGGAGATTGGGCCTCCGGCTACCACCAAGCGAAACGCAGAAGTCTACGACGATGACTTCACGCTGGTATTCTATGAGGTCCTGGTACCACCCCGGTTCAAGCCGGCCCATGCGTGCGACAGCAAAAGCTGCCGCGTGGCTTTACCGCTGTGGAAATTACTATACTTATTTTATAATATTTCCATAAATACACCTTGCTACTATACCATTCTCAACAATAACAAAACAGCGACCAGTATACCTCTTTCAAAAGCTAAAGTGGGTCCGAGACCAAAATAAATATAATACAAGAGCTTCTGTTCATTCCCTAGTAACAAATCGATACCGCACAGCTGCGTTTCGAAGTAGTTTCAAATTTGCAGCAACCCACTATTGGAATGAGCTACCACCACTTATTCGTTCCCTAAAATCACTGAATAGTTTTAAAAACAAATTAAAGTTCTATTACTTAATACAACAAGTTCAAAATACGTAATACAGTAGAGCGTAGATTATCCGAACGTCGATCAACCGAACGATCGCTTAACCAAACTGCTACCATACCACGCTAAGAATCGCAGCAGCCCGCCAGTCAGAAACCGCATTGTTCCAAACACGTAATGCCTATTGTTTAAACCTCACAAAAAGCGCCTGGATGAACAGTTTAGTTTTCAGGGATTGGTTTATAGCTAAAGAATGGCAAAAGAGAGAATAATTTAATACTGCTTGATAATGCACCAGCTTATCATCATAAAAATGACGAATTTATAAAAGTAATATTTCTTCCCTTTAATGTAACCTCCTTATTACATTACTCCCACGAACCAAGTTGTAATTGAGACTTTCAAGAGAATTGCTTTGTAAGTTGTTGGTAGAAAGAGACGAGAAGGGAGAAGAAAGTATAATTACGAATTATAAAAAGATTGATTTAAAAGATGCATCCTACATGATCGGAGCAGCTTAAGACAGTTCAAAGGAACAGACTTAAAACACCTAGAATAAAATGTTGAGTATAGCGGAAAGTTCTCAAAGCGAAAGTGAAAATGAAGAACAGAATGATATGTCTGAAGTGCTAAATATGCTACAACAGCTCAATTGCCATGAATGTGATGAAGAAGACGTTCAAGTATGGATGACCGTTGACGATGCAGATTCAGGGCACTGAATTTCGCAGGATAGCGAAATTGTCGACCTCCATGTTGTGAATGACAAAGCTTATGCCGCCAGCACCTTATCAATTAGTGGTTCAGAAAATGAAGTCGAAAATATTCCTACTGCCTCTGAAGTGTTTACATGCTTAGATACTGCTTTGCTATGGTTTGAAGCTAAATGAATGAAAGCGACCAGTATCAGACATATGTTCTAAAAAAAAGTGCGTGATTTAGCTGCGTGTAAGAGGGTAGTTTCGCTTTGACAGACCAAAATTAAGGACTTCTTTAAACGTTTATTATATAGTCGTACTGTTTGTTCAATATTGACTATACAGTTCGATTATCCGAATAACCCTGTTTTCCGAACACCCATGTCACCCAATTAGTTCGGATAATCGACACTCTACTGTACAATTATGTTTAGAACGCAAAATATTTTTTTTAATTATTTACCATGGTTAAATATTATTGATTAAGGTGTTTATTTCTGTTACATATTTGATGAATGATCATTTATTATTTATTTATTTTTAATTATACTTTTTATTTTATAAAAAAAATCCGGGTCTCGTAACATGGCGTGTCTCTTTGAGTACAGAATATTAACTATATATGTACCAAAATTATAAATTTTATTGCTACTTTGCTTTGTCTTACCCATAGAGCCAAATATATTAGATGTAAGTAAAGGTGTAGTGTATGTTCTACACTCCATTTATATCGATATTTGTACAGTATGTGTGTTTAACTGTGTTCGTTAGCACTACGTTCAGCACACTACCTAATTACTATTAGTCTATATGTTGTAGTAACTCGTAATTCGAGATTCACACACCGAGTCATCAGTGAAGTCGCAAGGTTCCAACTGAAAATCAGTGCTGCCTCTGCAGCATTATGCTGAGTTGGAGACCTATTTGATGTCACATTTTATCTTTAAATTCTTTTTAAATTTTTAATTTGTTTTTTTTTTTGTTTCATTATTAATTAACATCATACATGTTCTGCTTACTAATAATTTTCAATGTGTAAGCAGTCTTACACCTGCGCATGCATATTTTTTGCCTCTTGTAATTTATTTCTTATAATAAATTGTGTGTAAAATGTGATTATCAAATAAATGGTTCTTTCTTTTTTCTTTCTATTTCGAATTCCCGACGTTTCGAGTACTTCACAGCACCTATGGTCACAGGGAAGACTGAGGTGTGATGTTCCAATGTCATAATAAACCATGGCGACCTTCGGTTTAATTTTTTTTAATTTTGGTCCAAAAATGGTAGAGCCCAGGCAAGGATGGAATTACAGTGGAGCTTCTGAAAGCGGGTGGAACACCGGTACTTAAAGTCTTTCAGAAGCTCTTCAATACCGTCCTACACGGTGGCGTGCTTGGGTAGAGATTTGGTTTGATTAATTATAGGATCCCAAATTAAATTATAATTAAATATCAGGACCGTGCTTTGTTTAGCAGTGGACTTGTGAAGGGCTGTAATGAATGAATGAATAGGATCTCAAGCAGATGTTTTTTGATTTCAATAGCCTCGCGAATTATCGTTGGAAGGAATCGGTGTCCTTTAGCGAGGACTCGTGGTCTATCAAATTTACATTTAATTACTACACGCAACGCGGGCGATCCTGTACATGTTCAGAGACTGCACACTACCCGGAGCGTCGATTCTTCACATTAGCTGTGTGTTCTTTTAAGTGGTTTTGAATTGATCTTTTAGCTTGTCCTACGTAAGAGAGACTACGGGTTATTCCGTTTATCCACGCCAAAGAATCCACCCTAGGGTGGATAAGTAAAAACACTTGTTCATTTATCTACTTTAGACGGGGTAGATAATAGTAATTCAGTTTTTGTACTTCCGACTTTTTACCTCAAGTACATTTCAGTACATACACTTTAATTACTAATTAACTTTTAATAACCGCAAACCTGATCGAAAAACATATGACGTATTGTCATTACTGTTACATTAACGGTAACGTTACAGCCTACTATAGTCCACGCAATACGTACTGCATTTAAATCAAATTAAACTCCCTCGTTTCAAATAATATTGTTGTGTAAATAGCTAAAATACCGTCTTTGCTGTTACTATGTCTGTTAACAGTTTTACTTTTTAGCCACGAGATCAAAATATCTAATAGACACTTTGGATATCGGATAAAAAACGTAATCATAATAACGACGTGATGGTGTGACCAGGAAGCAGGATACTCTCGTGAAAATTGAATTACGGATTAAATAGATAATCATGACAGATAATAGTGTTCGACCGAAGCTTCGGCTTCAGCTTTGGCGACCTTTGGCCAAAAAACCGCCTACTGCGAAACCTTCGGAATTGACCAAAATTGGCCGAAGTTTTGATCGAAGCCAAAAAATTATAGTAAGCGCCAATATTGAACGAACTGTTACGAACGAGCGAGCGCGCGATGGACGTAGCGACACAATTTTTATGATCTCTAGATTAACTTCTAAACACCTCTTAGAAAAATGTATGCAAGCAGTTATGCAGTCCTAGAAAGACTAGTATCTCTGCGACTTTTAAGATCTATTATGATCTCTGCTATGGCTATAGTTCATTTCTAAGCGATTATGCCTTTAATGAATTGAAGAAGTTGCTTAGCTCTGAGCAATTTCACAGGACTAAATACATAGTTTCCCAAGTAAGTGTAACGTTTGAGCATTAAGGGTCCACAATCGGTTGGGATGTGCAGAGGTGTTTCTTCCTATATGGAACAGAATCCATGCATTCTTGAGTAGGTTGGTGCCAAGATAGACATGTGTTTTTTTAGACCATAGTGTTTAGTCGGAACTCTTACCCCGCAGTTTATTCTGTCTTAATCCCAGGGCTGCTGAAGCGAATTTACTATTATAAGCGCGGAATAATTATCTAATGTTTGAAGGGTGGTGTATCAAACCAAATCTTAAGTAATTTATTGTGATAAAGAGTTTCAAGGGTCAATCGCGCCTCGCTTTTTGAGATTCCACAAAATTTCAAACCAAGGTCCAAATTGTGTACACTTTGAGCCCTTCCGCGCGAGCTAGTCATCAAGTTCATTGCCTACGATTCCCGCATCGTGTTGTTACACCCCAGGGCATTTAGACTTTAGATTTAGGTCACTAAGTTTGATCCCAGCACTAGCAGTGCTGCTTGACTCTCAAGGTTAATGTAGATTACCATATTTGGTTGACGTTGTGCTTTGCAGGTTGTTTTCCGCGCACCGAAATATTGCGAAAATTTCTGCCTGAAAAACAATTAAAATAAAGTTTAAATTAAAGGTTTTAAAAACATTTATATTATGAAACTATATTATATATTAGTTAATCTTGAACTAAATTTCTTAAGAATTTTTAGTCTTCGGTTTCGGTTTCAGCTTCGGTCATTAATGCGGCCCAATGCTATAGCCACGAGAGAAATCCTCAGCACCTCCTGTTAACGTATTGAAAATTGTTACACGTTATGTGACGGGAACACCTTACGTGGTAGAGCTACGCTACAGCCATGGTCCCTTCTTAATACTTTTTTCACAGTTTTGGTTTCAATAGAATCACGCGCTATCTATTTTTTATCACTTTATAATAATCCTCTGTTTTTTTTCGCTGTGGGGATGACTTAATCGCTTTAATTACGCTTAGCAGGTGAATCTCAGTTCCGGATGTTTCGCACTATTGATGCTGTTTTACGTCGATGGCTTAGATCGATGATTATGCGATGATAATTATATTTACGCCCGACATTATTATTAAAGAAATCACTTTGCATGCAAATAAAATTAGTTATTAGTCGCAGGTGTATGTTTACGCATGCGTGTACATAATAATTAATAACACAGTCAAGCTAGAAGCACCAATGTTATTCTGCTTTTTTTTCTTTAATTTATGGGATAAAAAAATATTTAAACATAAATCCTATCACCGTTACTAATATTAGTTTTCTCAATTTTTAGTATTTTTATTCATCTTAACATTAACCAAAATTTATATATCTCACTGAAACTCGAAATCTATTTTAAAGCATAAGGGTTGTAGTATAAATATATTTTCTTTAAATGATTTCGATGGCGGCAACATGCTTTGCTATGAATACTACGAGGACCATACGTACGCAAAATCCAGTGAACTTCGTCTTTTGATACGAGTACTGTATTAAGCGCGCTCCACTTTTTAAGCAAAACGTTTCGGCAAAACTTTTGGCAGGAACGGGCGTTGTCGAGAGCACACGAGACAGTCTCTTCACTCTCGGTCAGCACAGTTGAACATTAACGCTCATACGGAATGGACGTCGTGAAAATATCGGCCGTTGATGCGTGCGCGCGTGACAGTCAACAATATCTCCTAGAAATGAATCCATGAGATTAAAAGCAAACCAAATCGGAGTGTAAATATCGTCACTAATAATCGTTATATAATAATCGATGGGATGTTCTTGTCTTTGCTTTGTGCATCTATATGTAGTCATCAATGACTCTTTCGTAGTTTTGAAATCTTTAATCGATATTTTCAATGTATCGTTCATAATTTTCCATACATCGTGAAGTTTGTTTCGATCTTTATTGTCACGCATTTTTGGGTCCCATATTATTGGATAGCATTGATATAGTTCTAAAAATTTCGTGAGTCCAATTAGCCATTTTTATGTACTTTGTTTACCCTCGTTTTGAGCGGGGAATCGGTTTGATAGTGGGGGCGCGGGGAGAGGATCGCCGGCGCCGGCTCTTTTCGAGCGAGTCTAGAGTAGTCGGTTTGAAGCCGCACCCGCGACCGCCGCGTCGAGAAGTTAAATTCGTTAAGCGCTTGATGGTCGCTAACGTGTTAGCTTATTGTCGTTAATATACGTGACAACGAGGCCTTTGTTTGAGATTGAGTGATTAATTTAACTTCGCTTGTTATTAATTTATGTATGTTGTGTATACTAGTTGCTTATGCGGCATTTTGATATCGCACTGAATAAGTTGAATTATAGTCTAGAAGAATCGAGTGTGTTTGTT
>DWHP01003452.1:0-13377 GCA_018247895.1 Parnassius honrathi
ATATATATTAGAAAGGGATGGCAAGAGCCTCCTATAGGATCCAGAAGGTCATTAAAATTTGAGTATACCAACTTTATAGGTAATTAGCAGAAAAAAAGAGGCAAGTCCGAACCGTCTCATAACAATATTAATTAAAATGATATTTTTATTAAAAGTTATAAAATACATACATTTTAAAACTTTTAATAATAGCGACTTGTTAATGTTTTGGTTAAATTTTGTATTTTTACACTTTTTATTAAGTCACTTTCTTGTTCTCCGTCGTTCCGGGTAGAGTTTAGAAATTGATTTTGAACTAACTTCTTGATGAGCTGGAAATTTGAAATTTAGATAAAGGAAAACCTTTGTTTCTGAGAAATAATAGACAAATATTTGAATTTAAAATCAAGGAAAAAATGTCAACAATGTTGTTGATGTTTTTTCCCTAAAACCCCCTCAGAAACGAGAAGGAGCTTATGTCCAGCATTGGGACGTGTATAGGATGTAACTTTAGTTTTATTAATTTATTACACATTTCTACTCGCTTGGCTCAAATATTTTTGTAGCATACCTGCTTAAATTTTCCGATTTATAAATAGTATCTGCTACGTGCTTATATCTTTAAGCGTGTACAAAAAAGGAGGATTTAATGTACATTCCAGTGGTCACCTTAAGCTGGTGATGCAAATGCACTCAAAGGATCAATATTTTTTTGAAAAATTCCATGTTACGATGTTTGTTTACGATAATCTCTAAAACTTTTTAATGAAATTCTTTGAATGTGTATAGCTTGCTGCAACTTGAGGGATTTTTTATCTCGATAAGGGACAATAAATATTTTTTATTGTGACGCTAAGGATTTTTATGGGACAAATGGTTGTAGGAAAGAACAGAACAGAATTACGTCTGCCCTGATAGCTGGTATTATAGAAATTAACATTAGCCTTACCTTAGGATGTGCATTTTTCAGCAGTAGCATAACAATAGTGGCAGGGGCGGTTTACTTCGTCCCCAATCGTTCGCATAAATATATAATATACCATATCTGTGGCTTTGAAAAATATACCCATACTGGTACCTACGTATACCACATATAATCAGTAAACGTAACCCATATCATACTATGGATCTAATTGGCCACAGAGGGAAAATGACACACGAGATGTGCAGCAGTACTTTCATGATAACCAATCAAAATAATGAAAACTGCCGTTTTTTATAGAACAGGGAGCAAACGAGCATGCGGCTCACTTGATTGTAAGTGACTACCGCCGCCCATGAACAACCACAACACGCTCTTTCTTAAAGGTCCCTAAGTCGCATCAATCTGGAAAAATCTACGGTGGTAAATAATACCACAGAAAGTTTGTACGAGGAAGAAAACGCATAGTAGTGGACCGCGAAGCATCGAAATGGTGTGGATGATATCGTGTATTTTAACGCGATGCGCGTTCGTGAAATTTGGCGTTAATCCTAAATCTGGAATTAATCCGAACAATTCCTCAGAGCAAGTTGCCAACTCGCTTGCCAAGCGGGGCGACTACGGCAAATAAAGTAATCTAAGACGTTCGCCTATGTTCAGGGTGACAATGGAACCATAATAAGCATATTTTTACGCTATTTTTTATTTTGCATTTATCAAGTTGCTTGTTATTAGAAATAAATCGCAAAGTAAGAAGTAAGCAGCAGTCAGAGAAACTTATCAAGACTTAAGGGAATGAAAATCATTCTCCAATCCGTTTACACACACACACACGCACGCACGCACGCACACACGCACGCACAAACACACACACACACACACACACACACACATACGCATACGCACACCTAATAAAAACATGAGACACATACACACCACACTTCCGGCCATACGCACAACAACAATAAACAACACATTAAACAGTATGTAACAGTAACGGCTATAAACTAATATTAATTAAATAATAATGAAATGTCTTATATACTTACCGAATATAGACCTAGAACTAAGAATTAGGGAAGGCACTGTTTCCTGAGATACAGGTGATAACCTAGTTCAGGAGACAGAGCTCCTTAGTATTTAGGCATATTTGGTTGCTAATAAACGTTATTTATTTACTATATTGAGGTAAGTAAAAGCCCGTGTTACAACAAAGCAGAGATGCGTGAAAGGAGAGATACTGACGTTTTAAATTTCTACCTATGCTATTTAGTTATTTCTTCTTTTTGTTCATTTCTGCTTTGGTTGAAATCGGGTTATATAGTACACACAACACACAAATAAATAAAATACTTCCGTATAATATTTACAACTTTTTTAATTTTGCAATGTAATCTTTATTTATGGACTAAAACTATCATACAATAAAATAGCTTAAATATTTCTTTTATACATAAAAAATCTTTAATTTCTGACATACTCCCTTCTGTATAGTTCGTTTGTTCCTGTGGAGATGATGAAGGAATAGGAGTTAGTTGTTGATATGGGAATGGAGACAAGTAAGAGATCTGAGTGTGGTCTTGTGGAGATAGTGTAGGAATAGGAGTTAATTTTGGGTAAGAGGATGAAGACACGTAACAGATCTTAGTATGGTCTTGTGTTGATGGTGTAGGAGTAGGAGTTAGTTGTAGACGAGAGGACGAAGGCACGTAAGAGATCTAAATGTGGTTTTGTGGAGATGGTGTAGAAAAAGAGAGAAATTGTTGAGGTATCTAAAAATACAGAATGAGAATACAAATTTGGTTGGTTGTAGACAATGAATGGTAATGCAATGACCCTTCTGAAAGTTTTTCTCGTTTTCCGTAGTAAATAACATCTGATATTATTTTTGTACTATAGTTTGCTGGCGTTTGCTTAACATCTTCATGTGCAATCCAATGCTTCTGCCAAATGCATCCCATTCATTTATTCCGTTTCTGACCTTGAGTAGTTGCTGCTTAGTATCAAAGTCTTTTTTGTTATTTTTACTACACTCACTCGCTGCCGTTTTTTAAGGTTGGTTCCTGTTCCTTCATTTATATTGTCTATTTGGTAGCCTTGAAGAGATCGTTATGTAGCGATAATATAGTAGAGCCCCGCCGCAGTTATATTATGGATGCAGCACGATTGGGTCGGCTGGGCAGGACCACGCTCTCACAGAATTCCAGCGTAAAATAGGAGCTTAATGCTGCTGCGTTTCGTATGGTGAATATAGAGATCCGGAGACCTTTTTTACTGGAAAAGAGATATTTCATCTTAGTCCTCAGGGGTGACAATGCATCTGCATTTTGATTCCTAAGCGAGGTTAAATGTAGATGAATCTGGGCCACAGCATCCACTTACAATCAGGTGGACTGTGTGCTCGTTTGTCACCCATATTATATAAAAAAAATATTAATATACCATTTTTTTGAAGTTTTTACGTGTTCAGTTCTCTACACTCACCATACGAAACACAGCAGCATTGAGCTGCCATTTTACGCTGATATTGTGTGACAGCGTAGTCCTACCCCGGTCGAGACGACCTACTCGTACTACAACTTTAATATAGTTACAGCGTGGCTCTATTACGCAAAAAAGTTGTCATTCATGCCATTCCCAAAATATTGTCAGATAACATTATTAAATCTGGTAATATTATGTTCTATGACTGCTCAGATTCGAGAAGTTTTGCGATGATTTATGATGACAACTTTCGTCTTTTTGAATTTAGACCCAAGATTTTCTAATAGTACGTACTAGCGACCGGTACTTTCGCCGGTAATTGCGACAACAGCGCCACCATTGTGAATCTCAACTATTCAGTAATAACTCAATACAAAATATTACACATAAAATATTTCATCAAAATCGATCCAACCGTTTAGGAGTGGTTCAGTGACAAACACGCGTATAGAAGAGTTATATAAATAAAGATATCCGTCACCTTTTGTGTAACTCGTCACCTATGTTGTAATAATAATTTTCATTCTTCTTCTTCAAACACATTACGTATTCAGGAATAGATGAAAGGCAAGTTAAATCAAACTTAAGCAATCATCACGACCACATAATCTTCAAAGTAACAATGTAACACGAAGCTCAAAGAGGATCGTAAGTACGTCGATCGTACTTGAAGGACGAAATCAAATCAAATACCAAAAAGTTTTTAATAATATGCTACTTGCAATGTATTTCATAGTTATATATATATTTATTGCTCTTCTCTGTAGTCAGTAGTGTTGGTCATTATGTGTAGTAGTGGGTCCCCTAAAAACGTAGGGAAAGAAATTTTACTAAATACCAATATTACGAGAAACTGCTGTATTTTGTAGTAAAAAAACTAAAAAAGTTTTCTTTGCTACACTGTGGTTTACGCATTTAAAGGTGCTTATATACTACAGTGATCATGTACTACAGACGAGGTTTTGCTTTTTATTGCATAGCGAATTCTCCATTTACAAATAAATGTTGTACCTAACTAAATAGCATATTCTTGGTTATGGAAGGTGATGTAGTTACGTATACAACAGTACTGTATAACTACAACGTCATCAACTGTCATCCGACATAAATAGATGCGCGCTGGGCGGCGACACACAGAAAACATTACATATACGGAAAGGTGACAGTTTTTGTTTGAAAGGCACATGTTGGAAGGGACGTTCTATCTGACCATCTTCATGTCGTATCTATCTTGAAAAATCACGCGATTTTTTTAGCAAATCGCAGTGGTGGGATAATTTAAACGTCGTGAAGTGTATCAAGAGTATTGTTACGATGTAGTCGGTGACATATGGCGGCTGGAATCTAAAATCAGAACTACTCCTCTGAGTACTCCCTATGGTAAATGCGATAGAAAATGCAAATGGATGCAACATATCCTGGCTGCGCCAGTGAGTTGATCCTATCAGAAAGAACTCGGTGGTCAACGATTCGAGCCCCTCTTCGCTGGATGCATTCAAGTGGAAAGAGCGGGGACTGGGGTGCCACGGCCCAGAGATAAGTATTCCATGTATGGCCGAAGCTGCGCCTTGTCAAGCTGTAAGCGGTATGCCAGCTTGAAATACTGATCCACTCTGCTGACAACACCAACCTTTTGTAGGTCAATTAATGCTAACACTATATTAATGCTGGTACGCCTTAGAGGATAGTATTCTATTTAATTTATGGCGGAGGTGGTTTGGGGCTTCTGGTTCGAGTCGGCCCATCCGTGCAACAACGAAAGCAAGCGTGTGGTAGAACCCCACGTCCCTCGACGACTTCTATGCTGCGTTGGTACTCTCATTTGCTTCTTTGTATGGAATTTTGGCTTTTATAGTGTTTCGTTTCTTATTGTTAACAATTAAAATACTCAACCACCGTGTTCTTGCTATGGATTTCTCATGTTCTACTTGTGCGAATCTCACTGTCATTATAAACACCATCAGCACGGTCTCATTTGATATTCCAGTTTAAAAGAGAGCAGCATTCGCGATGACAATAAACAAAACTCAAGGACGAACACTAAAAGTAGCTGGTGTACATTTAGAAAAAAAAACTTGTTTCCACGGGCAACTGTGTGCAGCGTGCTCACGAGTCTTGAGCTCACAAAATCTCTGTTTTGGCAAAGAACGGGAAAATCTAAAACTTGGTTGACAAAAATGTCTTGAATTAAATTATTGCCTACAGCTATAAATAATTACATTTAATTCATTGGCCAATTTACCTTCATTTTGATACTTTTCAGCAAATGGGCTGAAAAACTAAGCATCAGAATGTAATAAAATGGGATGAAAGCCCGGAGAAAAAAAAAGTTTATTCGATGTATTAATCAAAGACACGGAAAATGCTAGTAAGAAATAAACGTTATAAAATAAATATAATATTTTATGGTTAGCGCGCTTTTCGTAACGATAAATTAACAATCTTAAAATTACAAACTCTAAATTGAGCTTTTTTTAAACATAAATGATACCACAATTAAAATACACCCGAGCGAAGTCGGAGCGGGTTGCTAGTTAACTAATATATACAAACAACACCAATCAACATTTCTTCGCTCAAATCGATTCGCTGATTAAGTCCATTCTCCGTAAAGGTGTGAGTGGGTCCTATCGTAAAAAATTACAAAAGGGTTCAGGGGAAACTCAATCAAACTTTGTAAGGGCTAGTCCCATCTCATCTATTGGCAACAATGTAACAAGAGGACTATATCCAAAACAACCCAATAGCTTCTCCGTATTGTGTATTCCAAATAAAGAAACATAAAAGGACATGCTTTAGGTTTTCGATCTTGAACGAACTCATACAGCGTGTTTTCTACGATCACTGTTTGTTGACATTTGAAATCAAATTTGCAGATATCTGTAAATAGAAAGTATTTGAGTATGTCATAACGTTTAAGGGTATTATCTCTAAAAATCTGTTTTCGATTCTGGTTTCTGATGATGTCAGTGCTGTTAGCCTTTTGGCTTTCAGAGCTTCGCCGGTCTCAGGGGATTTATATTATTATTCCCAACGTTACTTTCGTAACGATGTTTATCTACGACAGTTTAAAGTGCACGTAAATGAGTTATCTAACGGTCGTCCGTATAGGGCGTGGCGAACCCCGGCTTTGACTCCTAACTCGTATCGTTCGATGTTCTGGGCAGTGAAAACCACACAGGGACGCGTGTGTACGGATTGTGCGCGGTGTGGAGTCGTGTGCGGCGCGCCTTAACTTAACGGTGCTTGTGACATAAAGTAAATACGTATTGCTGGTGTGTGCTGCTGGCGACATTTGAGTCGCTGGAATTTTGCGGAACTGGGGGTTCAATTAAAACATTACAGGGCCTCCGGAGACTTCCCGTAACATTTGGAGTCGGAGCGTAGGTGACTGCGTTTATTTCTACTGGGTTGGGATGTGTCTCCGCCCCTTCAAAGTAGCGCCAAGACATTTCCCTGAAATATTTAGAGATCGTTGGAAGTTGACAGTCTCTGTGCAAGTCGGAATTTTGCTGGTGCCACCAAACTCCGGTAGCTATGATAATATAAAATTACGACGGGTGGTGTGCACGAAAGCTACACTAGCGTAGGACATGCACAAGCTTTGTGAAGGTGGAGCTTGTGTCTTAGGGACAGTTTGCTCTTGCTTTGAACTAGTGTTTGGTAGGCTAGTAACGAATTTGGCAGAGTTGTGGACAATGCGAATATGTTTCGCGAAGGTCATAGCGTGTTCGAATGTAACCCTTAGGTATTGAGCCGTTAATTGTCATGGGATCTGGTGGCCGAATAGGATGATCGCACCTAAGGATTTGTTCGGTTTTAGATTCCGACGATTGAGAGCGGGGCTCCTTTGAAAACATATTGCTACACTTTTATCAGGACTTACTTCGACTCTCCATAATCGAAACCAATCGCCTAAGCGATTTGTGGCTCTTTGGAGCATCTTTGTAAGGATTTTTTTTGTCATAATGGGTGCCGTATCATAAGCGAATAGAGTGGTATTGACATCTGGGTCTTTCGAGATGTCAATCATTTAGTGAAGAGGAGAGGGGAGAAGGGAGAAGACGAAACCTTGAGGAACTCCAGCCCTGAGGATTCGTTTCGAGGAGCAAGTTCTCTCAATTCGATAGCAAATATGGCGGTTGCCAACAAAAGTCTCTGATGATGTGAGTGAGCCTATCAGGCACGTTAACTTTGTACAGCTAGTAAAGCAAGCTGTCATGCCAGACTTTTTTAAACGTTTTTGCGACAGGGAAAAAGAGGGCACCGGTGTTAAGGGTAAGGCGAGCACTTAAGTGGGAGAAGCCCTGCACCCAGAAAGTACTCCGTAGGCGATATATCTAATAAATGCACGGTAGTTCTGAAGCCGAACTGCTTGTCTGGAAGAAGCTTGTTAGCGAGGACGTGTTTACGAAAGCGATTCAGTATGATTCGCTCTTAAACTTTCCCCATTGTACTGAGGAGACTTATGGGATTTATAGCTGGAGGCTAGGTTGCGCGGTTTCCCTGATTTCAGGATTCGTATAAGTTCTGCCTCTTTCCAAGCGTCCGAGAAACAGAGAATTATTTCAGCACTCTCTGCTTTTTGAGGTTTTTGATTACTTCTTTGACCTCGTCGACAGTCACAAGATCTTGGGGGTTGCCCGCACGTGCTAGTGTAGACTTAAGTTTAACTTCTTCTACTGAAAGGTGAGTGGGATCTACAGGTTCGCTAGAGGTAGTGCATTGGCTCTTAGAACTGTCAACGAGGCATTCGACCTTTTTAGAGTTGTCAAAGGTGAAAGCGGGGTTTCCTAGCCCAATAAGAGGCCGTATGGGTGGGGTGTCTGTTCTGCTTTCAGAGCTCGCTTCTACTGCTAGAAGGCAGTTCGAGATGGCTTGATATTCTCCAGCAGAGTATCCCGCTTGTCTTGTCTAAATTCGATGATGCGCTGTTTCACCTCAATTTGGAAGTTGCGTAGTCAAAATTTGTTTTCTATCGTGCGATAGTGATCGTATCGACTTAGAGTTGGGTTTTTCGCTCAGATCAACTCTCGAATATCTCTCGAAAACTTCGTGTGTTGGTTGCTCGACACTCGAACCTTAGGAGAGCATTCTTCGATCGCTAATCACCCCATTGGCCTCCTCTGCCGAGTCTATCATATTTGAGATTTTGTCTAAGCGTTAGTAGGTCATAGACTCAAGTTTGACATAGAGCTTATGCCAGTACACGATGGTTTTAGCCTGAAAGACCTCTCCAGCGGGCTAATTTTAAGATCGTTTCAATCGATGATATCGACAACGTGACAACAACGTCAAGGATGTCTGGTCATTGGCTGATAGAATATGGGTAGCGTGTTGGAGTCTCGGGCGTTATAACATAGAAGTTTAATCCCTCCGTGAGATCGAAAAGAAAAATGATAAGGTCGTGCCATTCGTGTTATTAGTAAGCGAGTTGCGGGATGGATGCCTGCAGTTTAGGTCTCTGGTTATTATAACACTAGGGCCAGTTTTAGCGAATTTGCAATATCTGATTCTAGTAAATGTTTAAGTGGCTGCAGCTATTTAAACAATTATAAATTTATTTAGTTAATGGCGGGTGGCCAGCCAGAGCTATCCTACAAATTAACACTTCCATGTTTATGAACGGGGATCGTCTGTCGGTACGCAGTGCAAGGAGTTTGTGTAGTAGATAAAGGGGCTGCCTCTACGACTGGTTATTTCTGATTAGGTCACGATGGCTAGACTTCAAGAGCACTGGTATAAAGTCTACGTCGTAGTTGCGCAGGAAGAGCGCGATCTCGTCTTTTTGATCTCTGAGGCCGTTTGCGTAAAAGGACGTGACAGTCAGAGAACGTGATTTAGTTCTATTTAACTGTTGCACTGCCATTAAGGTGCTTTTAGTGAGTCGATTATGCACACTGAATTACCAGATTTTTATCGATAAGTCCTACACGCTCAATCGTAGCATTGGGAATGTCCTGGGGGGTGGCGGCTACGCGGAGCTTGCAGGCCCGGGAAGATGATTCAGCAACGATCATATTGCTGAAGAAGCCGCATACTAGTGAGAAGCCGGTGATGAAGGAAGAAGAGCCTCGTGGGGTGGGTTTGGGTTTAGGGACCTGGGGAGGCAGTATTGGCCTAGAGACGACTAATTCCGGGGCTTTGCCCATGCATTGGGCTTAGGCGCGGGACGAAACGGGGGCGAGCTTGATGAAGGTTTGAGCTGAAGTTGTGGCGAACGGGGACGGTGCAGATTTGAGGGAAGGCAGCCAAGAGTGAGACAACCTGTATTGGCCCGCGCCTCTGGGACGACTTTTACCTCCGCATTGTTTATTTCTCGTTGGTCTGGAATACCCGCGATAGTTTGCTGGGTGTTTCGCTTCGCTACAATGGACGCAGCTCGGAGGCTCAAATACCTAGGGCATGTGGGTTCAGTCAGAAGTACCATTGTTACTTACTTAATGCACCTAGGCACAGCAGTTTTTGGCCGAGTGGCGGTAAGTTTGGCGTTGGGGGTTTCTACTTTTTTCGCGTTCGGCTTTTCTGGCGTTCAAGCAGTTGGAAAGATTATTCTACTTGGTCTTTAACTATTCATGTAAGACTACCAGATTTTCAATAATAGTTAAACTATAAGATACCTATGCAAAATATTTTTTAAATTTTCCAAATTAACGTTTGGTTTGAAATAAACAGGAAATACCAAAAATGTACTCTCGCTCAGCCACCATATTATCCTGCATAAGCCGCGGTCCTTTTCCTCTCCCCGATTACACACCAAGATAGTCCAGCTTCGACCGTCAGAGGGGAAACCTGCGTCGCTTACTGGCGCGCGCGCTTACGTTTGAGTGTATTTTAGTGATTTATAATAATGGGAAATAAATTAAATTTACACAGGAAGAAAAGGGTAGGTGAAAAAAATATGCTTGCGGTATCTAAGTACTTTCTTATTCATTTATTTTCTTTTGGTTCCCTAAGGATTAGTAAAATAATAAACTACTGTGTGCAGTGTGCGTGAAGAAATCCCCGCGCGCCCCTCAACAAAATCTCAGAAGCCTGCGGGGCGCGGGGTTAATTTGCAGTTTGAGCGCATATACTATTTATGTCATGGAGAGGGTTACGCTTGGAGTTTTTTTTACGTGATCAGTGAAAGTGTATCAGGGTAACCGACGTAGAATAAGTAAGCCAAAGTAGCAATCGATCGACCATGTAGCTTGAAGCACTAAAAACCGATGTGGAAGAAAGATTCTCAGAACTTTAGACCGAAATATCTAAAGTTCTAAAAGCCTGTGTTCACAAGTAAATCTGTATGTTCATAACAAAATATAACCTGCTGAATAAATATCAGTCAAGCTTTCGCGCTGGTCACAGTACTACCACTGATTTGATGAAGTTGTAGATGTTAGAAAATAAATGGATGAGCAGAAGCTTAAAGTGGTAATGCTTGTTGATTTTACAAATGCTTTTAACACAGTAGAACACTATATCCTTATAGTAACTATATCCTTATAGTAGCTATATCCTTATAGTAACTATAACCTTATAGCAACTATATCCTTATAGTAACTATATACATATAGTAACTATATCCTTATACTAATCTTAGAATCTTGATTCCAGCGTTGGAATGGTTTTCTTCTCTCTTTACAGCCGCCAGCAATTAGTACGTTAAGGATAAGAGTTCTTAACGTAGGCTGACTTGTTTGTTTTCTATATTTACAAATTTTATTAGTTCAGTTCTCCACTGTACGTATTATCTGTATGCAGATGATCTTCAGCTCTATTGCAATCTAGTGTTAACGATAATATTAATAAACTTAACCATACCCTTGATGCCATAAGAGATTGATCGTACAGACATGGTGTTTCGGTTAACCCTTCCAAATGTAATGATTATAGGTAAAGGCAGGTTGTTAGCTAAGATTGATAACGATAATCTTTCTCCCGTATTTTACGATGGAACGTTGCTGCCATTTTGTAACTCTGATATATATATTGGTTTATATATAGACCACAGCTTAAGCTGGAGAGTTCAAGTTGCTGAAATAAGCTGTAATGTTACTGCTACCTTACGTACTCTTTGTCGTCTCAAAAACTTTCTGCCTTATAAAACTAAACTTCTACTTATCCAGTCTTTGTTATTTACCATTATCGATAATGCGGATGAATCTCACAACACTGCGCCTTCTCAACAATTTCATTAGATAAATTTTCGTACGTTTTTTACGTAAGTATGACCATGCTCCCCAGTACCTAATTACAGAATAAGCGAATGCACTTCATACTATATAGAATGCCACGCAAGCTACACCTCAATGTCAATTATAGTTCAAATTACTTAGTTCGATATTAAAATGCCGCCTATACAATCCCTTGACACAAATTGGTAAAAAGGGCGGTTAAACCGATCGCTCAATATCAAAGAAAGACCTAGTTATAACATTTATTAACGAAACTAAACTAAAACAATGGCCGCCGTCAAGCGTCTAAAAATTTCGGTTTAACTCGAGGTTCGCGGGCTCAACTTGCTCCCGACGCGGCGCTGCGTTTCACAGCTTCAAACCAACTAACTCAGAGGCGCGGCCCCCTATCGCTACAAGATTTTTCCCCCCGCGCGCCCGCTATCAACCGGTCCCCGCGCGATCGAGCGCAAACACATACCATAAGCTTTTCGGTGACGCCTTAGCGTTTTATAAATTAATTTCGTGTAGATTCTATAATGACCAACTTCTTTAACCTCTCAAACCCCAAACGTACAGCCATATACCTTCAAATTCCTTTAAAATGTTAAAGTGCTGTGCACTTAAACCCATAAAAACTTGTATTAACAGAATACTTTTCTATAAAGAAATTTGGCATTAAAGGGTTAATGTGAAATTTTCTATCATCTAATGCAATAAAAAGTAGTTAGTTTATGTCTTTTTTTATTTATAATCTACGTTCATTTCGTACGCCTATTTCGTGTGGCGTGTTATTGTGTTAATTTTTGGATTTTTCTAATGTTTTGTTAGTGTTCAGTACAGTATATTATCATAAAATTGGTATAAAAGTTTTTGTGTGAATATAATTAATCTTTTTACGTAAATAATTTCGAGTAATAATTAGAAACAATTGTGACATTCAAGCTGCCGTTCTTTACTCGGTACGTACATTTTTAACTACGAAAATACAGTTAGAATCTATTTTAATGAAGTAAATGCACTAAAACAAGTAGTACAACATAGTAAATAAACAGGAACAAATATTATATTGAAATTCATAATTATTATAATTGAAAATAAATGTACGACAAATTCAATGTCGGGTTTTTTTAAGCAACGCACGTGACGCGGCGTTACCGAGCGAGCGAAGTAGTCTATAAATACGTTTTTACGACATGCATTAAAATTTTATTGTGTTCATATGCGTTTCGCAATAATTTAATTATATGGCAGGGGTCGAGGACTGCAATTATCGGAGCAACCAAGATGTTCTATCATAGAAATATTTGCAGCGCAACCGTCAAAAGTTAATGCCACTATTCTAACACAAGCATCATGAGCTAGCTCAAGGCACTGTTTTACCAAAGCGGCACGCCACTGCCCTGTAATTCCATCCACAAAAAAGAAGGCGACAGGTATTTTAAAATGACTATTAATTGCAGTAACCAAAAATACCAAAGCTTCTTTTGCCTCTGCCAAGTGATCACCTTCTAAACCCGTTCCCATATCAACATAGCCGCGAAATGTACGTCCATCCCATTCAATACGTCGGCGAATGCTCATTTCATCAAGGACTAATGTGGCTAGAAGTGGCTGTTGAAATGTATCAGCTTTAAGTTTTAGAGTTGTAAAAGATTCTTTGGTAAAACCTGGTTCGCCGCCTATTTTTAAATACCACTTTTTTAGAGTATGTGGATGTGGTAGGCTTGAATGAAATATTTTGCGTACGTAGTCGTATGCTCTAGGTGAATAATAATGCAAGGTTAGAGCGAAGCTGCGGAGAGCTGCAGAATATTGTTGTCTTGAAACAAC
>DWHP01003453.1:0-13375 GCA_018247895.1 Parnassius honrathi
CATAATAATAGCTGTTCTCGCGACTTCGCCCGCGTGGTATTTATTACGATTGGATTTCATGGGTATTAATTTTTTTTTTCGCCGAATCCTATATTTTTTTTTTAAATACAAGAAGCCTGTGTTACTTCTTATAATATCAGCTATCTACCAGTGCCAGCTATAAGCTGGAACAAACACACAGATTGTTTTTGTATTTTTGTTATAAATAACGTATATACTTTCGTATGCATTTAGTAAAAGACTGTTATTTTAACATTACAAACACACTTCAACGTATAGATTACACTATGTATTAATTTGAAAGTAAAGATCATCTTCTATTTCATGTTGATTGCCATTTTATTTGTCTAAATGTAAATATGAATTTACATTTAAACAAATAAAATGGATGCCAGCGTTTGTAATTTTCAGTACGGCGTTGACTGCACTGGCAGCTTTTCAGAGTACGAGTACCTACACCTTTTGCTATATGTGTATTAGTGTTGCCAGGTCCAATGAGCCAAATATCGGGACGGAAGGTAAAAATAATCAAGAATTTAGTTTACAAATCTAATTAAATAAAAAAATGGGTTTTTTTGTAGCCATTTAGACCGCCACGTGTTGTGTTAGTCTTTTCGATACGATGCGCAATATGCTTTGTTACTATTTTTTGTCTGAGCTGACCAATAAATAATTTTTCGTCCATGCATCGGAAACATTGCATATTCGTCTATATGCATTTTTTTCCGTAAATCAGAATTTGTTGAACGGTTAGTTCCAATTCCAATACATGTTTACGTGATTTGTATATATTCAATTTATTTCAAAACCGATTTTTGATGGTCTACAGTTGTTCATTACGGCAAGGCATAGCTTAGCGTGGCACATCACTATCGTAAGTGGGCGGTGCCCATCCGTGAAGAACAACAATATCTGTATGGCAGTTTACTACTTACAAAAATACGAAACTTCGTAGGCGTGAGCTGTCATTCGCACCATGCTACAACGCAATGATATAGTTATCAGTGCGAGACGGGATTACAGTGCTCGAGTGTATGCGCAAGCAAAGGGGCATTCTCTATTCCTTCACCCTCACAGTCTGATAGAACGATAATCTGACACGACGGTCGAGAGATCGGGAGCAGGACCGACAGCTTTGCGAGGACTAAACATCGCCAACTTCCTGACTGGTACTGAGAATTTCTTACAGAAAAACTCATTAACTAATTCTATTGTAGAGACACACATATACATATCTAATAATTACTATCAATTCGAGTAAGTGTTTGGTTGTTTTTTTTATAGGAGAGGGGGCAAACGAGCTTACGGCTCACCTGATGGTAAGTGATTACCGCCGCCCATGAGAAACTGCAACACTAGGTAAATTACAGAAGCGTTGCCGGCCTTTTAAAAAACAGTATGCTCTTTTCATGAAAGTCCCTAAGTCGTATCGGTCCGGAAAAATCACTGGTGGTAGTTGATTCCACAAGGAAGTTGTGCGAGGAAGAAAATTTATTTTAAATCGCACAGTGGTGGACTGATGTAAGAAGTGATATTCATTCATTCATTATAACCTATCAAAGTCCACAGCAGACCATAGTCCTCCCCATAGAAGGCCTCATAATAGTCGCCAGTTTTTTTTCTACGTGTAATTAAGAAAACACTGCTATCCATCCTGCGTTTTCCTCTGTCGCTTTTTACGGCACATTCGAGACGATGTATTAGTGGATATTATTACACCGCCACTACACAAAGGAAACAATATAATCAAGTTAAATATGATCAACTCTTTTCTTTTTGGTCTCACTATCTTGAGAAGAAGATGCAAACGACCAATGATATTATCTGTTTCAAATGTAGATTGCACTGCATTTCAAACTAACTGGGAGAACATGGGTAATAAGCATTCCATCTTAGAACTCAGCTGTGAAACAGCATATGTTCCTTATCTGAAGTTTGCTTCGGGTGTATATACAGTAAGCATTTGAGTTCGTTTATCACTTCAGATTCATAAAAGAATATTTAGTGTTTCTGGGCAATTACGTCGACAAGATCTTTTTTGATTACAGGGTAGGGATAAAACTTAATGTTTATATCTGATGATGTTTTAAACAATTTAAAAAAACTATTCCATCACTCCATTCATTCAGTTATCATTCAGTTCTAGACTACAATCACACCTGGTGATAAAGCACTAGATGGTTAATCAGAATCTTTTGGCGTTACAAAAGTCTATTCATTCTTACCTCAAAGATACCCTTATTATAATCTGATGGAAAGACAAACGCCGGCGAATCGTTCTAATAATTCCTATTAGGATAATCTTATAGACATGCCATTTTGTTTTAATGGGTACTTCTTCGTAATATTGTAATATCGTCGTAATATTGCATTACAATAAACAAAGAGTTACTACGTGGTAGAGATACGCTACAGCTATGTTAGTAGTAGCACCAATGGCCGCCGAATAGGGTTGGTCTTTGGTGAGACCGTGGTCCTACTCCGATCGTGCAAGGTGGGACCACAGAATACCAGCTTAACGCTGCTGTGTTTTTGTGGTGAATGTAGAGAACCGGAAATTGTAAAGCACTCAAAACCTTGGAAATTAAAAAGTTAAACTAATCGCGATAAAATTCAAAAAATTGGCTTCATTTAAAGTGTAGTGTTGTAGTAATTATAAGAAATTATTTCGAAGAAAAAACTGAAAACAACAAACTATTATAACTTCAGATATGGGCATCGTTTAATAGTAATTTGTACTATGTATTGAAATTTTAACCACTAACGATTGGAAATAAAGGCCACTAATAGCTTTAGTTTCAATCCGTTGGGTGAAACAAAACAATCAATTAGTGCGCAGACCCGTGGCTTCGACTTTTCGAACTATCTTTCAGACGGTTAACTCAAGCGTTTGAGTCGAGAATAAACTTTGGCTTTTTGTTAGCAGTTAGCACCGGCGTCGACCGTGACTTGAGGTCAAGTGCTCGGACTTTGGAGTTTGTTTTTGTCTTCATTTAACCTTACGAGGGATTTAACCGCAACTGTCTTAAGTTTGCTTAAGTTTACCTTGACTTCAAAGAAAGATAGGGTTTTAATGGGAGTAAGGTTTAAGATGTTTTTACAATGTACAGATGCGGCTGCGTTACGATGATTTAGTAGAAAGCTTACCTTTTCGGATTGAAGGAAGGGACGACAACATTTCAAACCATGGCGCTCAAGGGCGATAGCGATAAATTTCAAAATATGCGAGGAGCCTGGATTCGATCTCCGCGGGCTCCAAAGAAAATGTTAATTCTTATTTTATATGCTCATACTACGCTGTATGCTTCGCTCATCTCACAAACAAAAGAAAAACGTTTCGTGTTAAGTTGTCTTTGAAAAAATTGTTCTTTGGTGGACACTGAAAACCTAAAGAAACGATGGTAAATGCTTTATAATTATTTTTATGTTTAAACAATTCTGGTATTTAATTATTGACAGACATTTTGAAAAAAAAAAACACACTTACTGCTAAGGAGAAATTCCTTGAACTGTGCTCACACTAATTATTCAAGAAACCCTACTCTGCCGTCTTAACGGGTACAGCAAACCCTAATTGAGAAAATTAGTGTTAAAATTGTATCAGGCGCGTACCAGGTGTGGATAAATAGCCAGGAGTAGGGTTCAGCGTGACAACCCGACCTCTCTAGTTTCGCAACAAAATTTAGTGTCGGCTCTAAATTAGTTTTTAATTTTTTTTTTTTTATTCGATTGCTGAATCTACTTCGGGTATATTTTTTACAGAATAGGAATGACAAACATGCACACAGTCCACCTGATGGTAAGTGGATAATGTGGCTTATAGACATCTATATGTCTATCTTCGATTAAGAATCAAAATGCAGATGCGTTGTCACCCCTGAGGACTAAGATGAAATGCTTCGTTTCCAGTACAAAGAGTCTCTGGTTGTCTACACTCACTATTCGTAACACAGCAGCCTTAAGCTGCTTTTACGCTGATATTCTCTGACAACGTGGTCCAACCCCTGTCGTTCCAACCCATTCGTGCCACAACCATAATATACTCGTAGCGTAGCTCTACCACGTTAAAAAGTTTCAGTCCGCATTTACTTAGGTATTAATGTGGATCTTATTTTGTTAAATAAAATTAATTTAGTTGTTTCGATTTTCTTTCTATTATCTTTAATGGTAAGAAAGCTTCACCGTTATTGGCAAGATTGGCAGGTGGTTTAGCGGTGTAATAACATTTTTCATATAATCAATAAATAAAAATGAAACTGAAGGACACAACCTTACAGTTCACCTGATGCTAAGTGGCGTCTGTAGCACATGGCAGCACTTCTTGCAACCAAATCCTAACAAGGAAAGAAGGCTATAGAAGTACGTTGTCACTGAGGACTAATTTGGAATATCTCACAGCCTTTAATTATACTAAATATTATTAGAATGGCTTACTATGTAGTGATAGTGTAGGAATATCACATATCATCCCGTGGTCGTAGTAGAGGCGAGATATGGAGACAAATCAGATGGTAAGCAGCACCGTCTTCCAAATAACGACTAAAAATAAAAATACTGCCAACTTGAATAGAACCATACATACGGATTTTATCGCGTTTAATTAACTATTTTAAATTGTTTTTAATTCCCGACGTTTCGGGTTCTTTACAGCACCCATGGACACGGAGCATTATGATGTTTTTCATATTTAATGTCATAGTTAGCCCGGCAAACCTCAGTTTTCTACGCAGAACGAGCGTTCAGTATCTATAGTTTTATTCAATGTATAGTGTTCGCGTAAATTTAAGAAATCATTACTGTTAACTTGCTAACCCGCTTATCAGGCTCGGCAACTATGGCAAATGGGGGAATCCCCAATGAGGCGAGGGGGAGGTCTCCGTTCAGCAGTGAACGTTAATTGGTTGTAACAGGAACAATAACTGTAATCAAACCGGATCTCTACCCCTTTCAGACTGCAACGCGGAATGCACTGCTGTATGGTGGCAAAATGGTTCTTCAGGTGAACCGTATGCTCGTTAGCCCCCTCTTCTATAAAAAAAGAGGTACAGTGCTTACCCAGCCGGAGTCCTTGGTAAAATAGGAATTATCATTTCAAAAAATCGATCTTAAAAGAGTACAGAAATCGTAATAATAAGACAATAGAAATTAATTAGCGCTCGATTACTTCCAAAACCGATGTTGCCACATCTTACTGTATTATAAACGTATGCAATGCACAATGATATCTAATGTTTCATATTAGTTTGGTTGGCGATTTAGTTAACGTCGCGTGCGCCGTGTATTACGGTAAAACAAAAGCAGCAATGGTAATTGTACAATACGAAAAGTAATAAATGAGTTTACAAAGATAAATATCATAGTAAAGTATTCATCTAGATGTAAATTAGTTAAAACAATGATAATTAGTAAATAATCAACTTACCAATGAAATGTTATGCCTTTATTAGTTGAATCGCACGTCCTTAATGACTTTTTACACCTGATTATGTTGCAGTTCACCATTAGAAATTTATAATAACATAAATTCACGTATGACGTTCCCCGCGCAACTAAATCACAAAATGGTGAATGATTTTCGTCAACACATCATGGCGGCGATAAGGTCACGTGTCTGCGACTTCTATTGTATATTATTACGATTTCTGTGTACGAGACACAAGTATCAGACATTACAATTTTAGTATTAAATGCTAGTTAGCTAGTTGTCTGCTATACGACGATGTTAGATTAATATCATTAAATCTAATCACCAATTGCGCAGCTCGTGATCTTGTCGGGTCTGTGGGGGGCTTAGTTATTCACGTTGTAATTAACACGTTATTGCCACGACCTTCATTAGGTAACTATATCGATAGCCGTCCCTGTATATTCGTAATAAGATTGTCCTTATATCCTTGATTGTTGTAGATGTGAGATAGTGTGGGATAGACTAACAACCCGCTCCGGCTTCACCGGGACAGAATTCATTGAGATTACGTTCTATACATTTAATATAATCAAATACCATTTAGGTATTTTAACAATTTTTATAAAAATCTTGTAAGTTTTTCGGATAATATATAGCCTAGATCCCTTTTGGGATTACTCTTTACCTGTTCGTAATGGTTCAGCCTAAAAAATCGGCCCAAACAGACAGATGGACGAGATCTGTGAACTTGGAACCCGAACTTCAAAATAAGTTGCTTTATATTCTACAAGCAACTCAGGGGATGTAATAATCGTTATTCGTTTGTAGTCCTAAAAAATCTTCGAAAATCACTAATGGGCAAAATTTTCAGAAATGATAATTTATGTTCTTGTAGCGTGCAAATAATCACTCGTTTAATAGAAGCAATTTATTTAAATATTAAAGATTTAGTTTTAGAGTTTCTATCTCTCCCTTTCGCTATCAGACACTTTACTTTGCCTTATCTTATGTTTCGCGTAATGAGTGTAGAGAATCGGACACTTTTCTACCTGGTAGAGCCATGCTGCAGTTATATTAGCAGTATAGCTGTAGCTCGAATGAGTCAGCTCGACCGGGGAAGGACCACGCTCTCACAGAATACCAGCGTAAAACAGCAGCTTAAAGTTACTGTGTTTCTTATGGTGAGTGTAGAGAACAGGTGACCCATTTTGCTGGAAACGAGGCATTACATCTTATTCCTCACGGGTGACAACGCAACTGCATTTTGATGTGTATTTTAGGGAACAAATGTAGATGTCTATGGACCATAGTAACCACTTACTATCAGGTGAAGTGTGTGCTCGTTTGTCTATTTTATAACAAGAAGAACTTTACTGGCATTCTATCTTAGTTATAAGGGACCACGCTGTTCTACTTTGATTCCTGATATAAGATAGATGTAGATATCTATTGACCACAACATCCACTTACCATCAGGTGTACTGGGGGTTTGTTTGTCAACCTTATTCATAACGAAAATACACACATTCCATTCAATTGTTTTCTTGACATCTTTTTTATTTATTTTATTCATTAAATCTAATTCGCTAAGGTCCGCGTAATAATATAAAATGATGTCTTACGTAGTTTGAAGAGCACCTCCCGTGTACCCACAATTGCATGCACCATCCCCGTCTCTATTAATCCCAATACTGACTCCTGATACATCTAGAAAAGACACAACTCCGTCGATAATACGACACGGGTTTCGCTTTTAAACAAGGCATCCTCAGGTGACATAGACTCTGCGGTGGCTGACCGCTAATTGAGCGGCAAGCCAAAACAGCTGCTTAATTGTGCACTAGTTCAACTCGTAGTTTTGCTTTTAGTACACAGTTAGAGTTTTTATATTTAAAAAAACATGAGACAGGGTGATTCCGTTTCTAGCAATAATTACATACACCAACTATATTTAAGTTTTAACCTTACCTTGCTCACTTAAAGTTGCTTTCGGTTTGTCTAAGAATTTGACGTCCAGAACAGACTGTCCCAACAGTAGCTTCATTATTTACTTGGCTTGACTCCGTTAAGTTGAGAATCCAGTTAATTTCGGGTGTATAATGTAGATCGGCTCTCGTAGTCGCCGATTTATTTCTAATTAACTTTGTGTTTGTTAAAAGTTTTAGAGTGACTACGCACTTTGTTGCTTTCACGCGTATAACAAATTAAATATGTATTTGATACATGTATACGTGGTGAAAGCTTCGCTGGTTGTAGCACTAATGGGTCAGCTCGACCGTGGAAGGCCCATGCTTTCGCATTATACCAGCGCAAAATAGCAGTTTAATGCTGCTGTTCTTCGTATGGTGAGTGTAGACAACCGAAGTCTATTTTACCACACACCTTAGTCCTCCAGTCACAATACCCTTACATTTTGATTCTCAAATGAGAATAGTTTATTATCTATGGACCATATCATTAACTTGCCATCAGGTAAACTATGTACCCTTTTGATGCTCTTAATAAAAAAAATTGCAACCCTCGAAGCATACTCTAGCTGTTAATGGGTTTGTCTATGGTCTAAAGGGTTCTGCCGTACACCTTAACGAAAATCTTTTAATTTCGTTCTATCCTTCTATCGTAATTAGTTAAAGAATTCTACAAGTTTTCAAACTTATCATTTTCAAGTCATCAAACTGTAGGAGGAGGATATATTTTTTCCATATGTCTCACTTTTGAGATAAGAAAATGATACAAATACATTTTTTTTTCGTCTGTAGTCCTCTGGAGTCCCTAAAATTAAATCTAAATCTAAAATCCTACAACCCTATTGTGCAGCTTGAAAGCGTCATTTCATTAAAACACATATTTAAAAGTATAAGGATTGATTTTAGGCTTCGCCTAGTTGTGGTCTATGGAAGTGGAGTTACTTATATTTAAGTTGGCAAAAGAGACTAATTATTTTATCAATTTTTAATTGTTTTGAAAAAAATCTCCAAGGTTTTCGGGTAAAACATAATCTACATCACTCCTGGCGTTGCCCTGTATCTGCTCGTGAAGTTTCATTGCAATTGGTTTTGCCGTTTCGATGATTAGCCGGACAGACACACAAACGGATAAACAGACAGACAGACAGACACAAAGTTTATAAATAGTTCATGTTTTTATAGCCAATAACCCTGTCTAGCTCAATATCAGGCAGCTGACTGTCTCGTTGGTCTAGTGGTTGTGTAATGCGACCGCTGATCATGAGTTCCTGGGTTTGAATCCCGGGTCGGGCCAAAAAATCAATTCTTGAGTTTTTACGTCAAAAAATTCTCAATGGGTGCCGGGATTCAGGAAGTTGGCGGTTTCTAACCCCCATGCCTTGGAAAGCACGTAAAGCCGTTGTACCTGCGCCTCATCTCTCTTTCCTGTCGTGTCGGTTTATCGTCCCATCGAATTATGAGAGTGAGGGAATAGAGAGTGCACCTGTGCTTGCGCATACACTTGAGCACTATAATCCAATCCTGCGGTGATGGCTAGTCTCCGTTGAGGCAGGCCGCCGTGACCGGAATTCGGTCTGGAGGACATTATTATAAGGCAACTATTTTCATATTACAAACGAAAAATTCAATTTTATATATGTTTAAACTGATTATTCGTAAATTCGTCCTTTACTTACAATAAACATGGTAAATATTAACTAATTAAGCTAATGCCACAAAAACTCGAACGCTACGCTACACTAATACCTTCAGTCAAAATGATTGGAGTTTTGGCGGGAACTTGGCCGTAGACGGATTGCCGCTTCTGTTTGGTCGCTTGAATAATGGTTTAAAGTGGATTCTGATTCATAAAAGTGATGCGATTTTGTGAATTAAGTGTCCGCGCGTGTGAACCATTATAAAAAACGACGAAACAAGCGCTTTGATGTCGATCGATATAAACCTCAAGTTGTTTTGGTCGCTTGGACGCCTTATGAACTTGAGTGGCTGTCATCATCAACTGTCCGCAGGGTATAAGTTGTCGTCAAAATCTCCCTAAAACTTCGCAATGTGATGCATCAGTATATTGTAAAGAAGAATACTATAAAATGAAGATTCCGAAAGAAATGATAGGCTCAGAAGGGCTAGAACCCAGAGCCGTAAAGCCAGTTAATAAAAAATCAAAGTGATTGTGACACCTCGAGACTTAACCAGATTAAATTAAACAAATTTTTAGGAATTTTACTGTATTATTTTAACTTATTTTTAATTCCCGACGTTTCGGGTGCTTTACAGCACGCATGGTTACGGGGGGACTGAGGTGTTTGACGTCCCAATGTCATAGTTTGTCCGGCTACCTACAGTTTTAGTATATACATTTTTGGTCCGATCTACGCAGAATGAGCTTACAGTATCTTGAAATCTTGCAGTACGCTTGGGTTTGATTTAATTTTATTAATTATAGGATCCCAAGCAGATGGTGGTAGTATCCATCCTTTGCTATTGAAATTAGGATATTTTTTTTAATTTCTATGGCCTTGCGAATCATCCTGGGTAGGAATCGGTGTTATTTTGCCAGGATTTGTGCTCTATCAAATCTAATGTCAGGCAGCAGACTTCCCTGAACGTCGGTGTTTCACGTTTATAAACTTAACGAGGTCCTATGATTGCGTAGCGTTTAAGTATTTAACCATATGGAACCAATTACAGATTTTCACTAATAATTACAATATAAAAATATTAATGTATATTTAAATGTTTTTGAATGAAACAGTGCACAATATTTCTATTCCAGCACAAATCCAAATATGACGTCACGCGTGAAATCTGGTAAGCAGCGCTTGCCACTTGGAAAACATAGATTTATATCGAGATACCTTCCCTATTTAAAATTCTTTGAAAATTAATCTTTAACATATACAGCAAATGGTCGAAACTGCTTAAAGATGACGTGCCTGTTGAGGTGGATAAATTTAATAGCGTTGGTATAGTCGAAGAAATATTTCTGTGTTGTGGAAATTTACATGAAAAATGTAAAACCGCAGATATTAGGCCGGAATACACATATTGACAAAGCTTGTCTATAATGACGTGTTTTACCACACTATCTCTATATCTGTCATGGATGCGTTTATGATAGTTGATATGCTTGTTATACTCGTAAGCAAGGGTTATAAGTACATAAACAGAAGATAATAACAACATATCTGGTGTGTGTGATATGATGTCGCAAAGGAACTCTTTTAGGAGCTTCGAGGAACGTTTACAAAATAGGATAGTTACATGAGATTGGATAGATAATAAAATTAATGTATAATTAAATCACTAATAATAGATAATAAATATAATAGTAATAATAGATAATAATTAGTAATAATAGATAATAAAATAAGGTTGGGTAGTAAAATTTATGAAACATGAATGAACGAACGGCGACACGTGTTTTTACAAGAAATGTGAAATACTGTGCTGAGTGAAAGGGATGACGTCTCAGTATGAGATGCTGATTTGCATATAATTTTAGATTCCTCAGGTTTAATTGATTTGGTTATTATATATTTCCCGGTCTATTGCCACTAAGGTTACTGAATCGTTGGGCTGGGAGTCTTTTTAAACGTTCTTATTAGCTTCGCGTGTATCTGTTTGTCTATCTATGTAACGAAATCTTTTAAAATAATTTTCACCAACTTAGATTAACTTGAAAATATGTACTTATGTCACGGACTGATAACAATAAAATAATTTAATGACTATGACCCAGTATTCACACTAGCATCATTAAAGCTCATGAACAATGCGTGTCGTTTAAGTTTTTTCAAACCCTAATATTTATTCTCTTGAAGTTAGTTCTCTTTATATTATTCTGCAAGAATATGAACTCTGCAAACCATTTTATTACAAATAAGTATTAGATCTTTATTATTGTAATTACATTTTTATGCAAATACTTTTTATATAATTACAATATACTTTGGAAGTTAAATTTACATAATACAGTAAGGCCAATAGAGATTACACCTTTTCTACATTACATGCGCATATAACTTGACCATAAGCCGTGGAGCAGAAACATATCGTGTTGAAGTCTTCTGACTTCCACGGTCTAATCTAATTTAAACGGTAGAATTTGCAGGCGTCATTGTATATAGCAAACTATTATTATCTTTTGATGAGATAAACGTAATGAACAGTTTTTGAATTGATTCTGTTCGATGCTTATGCTAAGCATATTTTGGAGACCAGATAGAATTAGCGTATTCGAGAATACTCCTTAGGTATGCAAAGTAGAGAGCTTTAATGCAATTAATGCTACTAAAGTCTTTGTTTGGCGCGCTTTACGAACCTAATTTGCTTGTATGCTTTGTCTACAATACATATATGTTCATTAAACGTTAAATTTGAGTCCAGTCTGATACCAAGATTTCTACTGATGATACACTTATTGTAGAATTATTACTAATTGTAAGCTGGTTAGAACTGGTAAAACAAAATCTATGAGCTTCTTCTTGCAACTGAAATTTATTTTGACACATATTTCACTATTCATAGATATTCTATTTTCTTTTTGCTATAAGTTTCTTAATTCGTTTTGAATCAGACCACAGTTATCAATTGATTCTATATTTAGATTAATTTTTTTCATCTGCGAACATTAAATGCTTCTTTTTTTATAAAAGTAAGGGTGATAAACAAGCACACAGTCCACCTGATGGTAAGTGGATGCTATGTACCATAGACATCTACGTCTATCCTCGATTAATAATCAAATGCGGATATTTGCGTTGTTACTTTAGAGGATTAACATGGAATGTCTTGTCAGTAAAAAGTAAAAAGAGTCTACGGTTCTCTAACACTCACCGTACGAAATATATACTCTATGGCAGTTCCGGTGCCTGTAAATATTGTTTCGGATTTCAATTTGAATTAATTACTTCATAATTTAATTTGAGATCTGTAAATAGACCCATAGATTTAGATATTTGCTCACTTTGCTTTTTCAGTTTTCTTTATTTGTTTTCTTTTGCTATTTACACATACCTGATAGTAAAATGAATACACGCAACGCCAAAACGCTTCAAATGAAGAGCCAACTTCAAAAAGCGCTTCTGGAACTTAAGGCGTCAAAGGAGCAGTGTGAGCTGTTGTTCTATGTTGTTGTATAAGAAAGAAAGCATCTTTAGATGCAAGCTTTAATGGACTGAAATGATATTTGTATTGCCAGTGGGCTTATTACTTAGCATACTGGCATGCGACCGTCGTAGCCGGTGAGTCGCTTGGGACAGATTGCTATAAATAAGAGTGTAATTGTGCTGAGATATTTATCATGTCGCGGGTATTTTGTAAACGAGTCGCGCGGGTAGGCCGTAATTTAATTTGCTACATTAGGGAGCAGTTAATCCTGTGCAGCGCCGGCCCCATTATTTCGCCGCGACGTGAGCCTGTCGTCTGTCAGATTTGGCGCGTAGGCCTATTTTGGAGTTTGCGCTCGAATGTCACTAAAATTCGTCGTCTATATGATTAAATTCAAAGTGGTGATTTTGAATTGCTTACAGTTCAAGGACGCGTTACATTTTCACAATAAGCGGAAAATGATGAACTTTTTTTTTGTAAAGCTGACGTGATAAACGAACTTACAGTCCACCTGATGGTACGTGGCTACTACAGGTTGCGGACACCTGCTACTTAATTCCAACAAAGAAGGTTACAGACGCGTTGCCACGTCTAAGGACTTAGATGGCACGCCTCACCGCCAGTAGTGCGCTGTGTGGCTGCACGTGGAAACCTAAATCGCGCTATTACAGTTCCGAAGTAAAAACAGTATATATATGTATATATATTTAAAATAGCGTTGGCCGCTCCCCGGGCAGAATATCTTTCCCGGTGGGAGATCTCTCCTCTTCCTTTCACAGCCTCCAAGTCAGAAAAATAGTAGTCGACACACCTTAGAGCCGTGGTAGCTCAGATGGTTAACACTCGCCGTAAATATAACAGAACGCGAGTAACCCGGGCTCGATCCCCGCCG